>CM047524.1:28216897-28261373 GCA_026122265.1 Ammodytes dubius | reverse complement strand
CAGACTGATGGCGCTCGCATTGTTCACCAGGATGTCGATCCCTGAACACACACACACACAAATAACTTTTAAAAAAATATATACAGTATATATATATAAATATATAAAAGTTTTTTTTTTAAAGGATTTTTTAAAATTGAATTATTACCTTTTCTCTCCCTCCCCATTTCAACAGAGTTGAAATGGGGAGGGGAGAGAGAGAGAGAGAGAGAGAGAGAGAGAGAGAGAGAGGAGAGAGAGAGAGAGAGAGAGAGAGAGAGAGAAGAGGGGGGGGGGGGATGACCTGCAGTAAAGGTCCACGGGTCGGATTTGAACCCGCGACCACTGCAACGAAGGCCTAAGCCGATATGGTACACGCTCTATCCACTACACCACCGGAGCACACCTGAATCATTACTTTTTTAGGATTTATTTTATCTTTTTAAATACTTTTTTAATTCAGATTAAAGTTGAAATCTTCAATAAAGACAAAAACATATGAATAACGTTTTACCTCCAAACTTCTGCACAGCCTGGTCCACAGCTGATTGGATCTGCTGCTCGTCTCTGATGTCCACCACACAGGCCAACGCCTTACCTCCAGCAGCCTCCACTGACACACACAGAGTTAAATACACACACAGAGTTAAATACACGTACATTTACAGGACCTAGGCATTGTATAAACACCAGATTTATTCTCAGAGCACACACAGTACAGACAGACAAGGTCATTTAATCAATAAACTTTTAGTACATGATAGTTAACCCTGAGCCGACACACACACACACACACACACACACACACACACACACACACACACACACACTCTCTCTTACCCTCCTGTGCGGTGTCATAGATGGTGCCTGGTAGTTTGGGGTGAGCTTGTGCCGTCTTAGCCGCGATGATAACGTTAGCTCCGTCTTTAGCAGCTTTCAGCGCGATGGCTTTACCGATACCTCTGCTAGCTCCTGTTATGAACACGGTGTAGCCCGCTAGTTTACTGTAGAGAGAGAGAGAGGGAGAGAGGAAGGGAGAGAGAGAGAGGGAGAGAGACACAGTGAGAGAGGAAGGGAGAGAGAGGGAGAGGAAGGGAGAGAGAGACAGACAGACAGGGATAAAAGAGTTATTTAGACAGACACACAGACAGACCGACACACAAACAGACAGACAGAGAGAAACACAACAATACATTTATTCTGACCTAGTCTTTTGTATCTGCCATGATGGCTTGTATTCTGTATTTATCTTTTGATACTTCTACCTTTTTGGTTATTTATTATCCATGTTCCCATGTCTGCTGTCACTGCTTAAATACCTCGGAGTCGGACTCACACTGGACAATAGACTCACTTTCGACCAGCACACAACAGACATTCAGAAAAGGAGCCACCAAAGACTGTATGCCATTCGTAAACTCAAAGGACTCTATGTTGCCCCCCCCCCCCCCCCCCCCCATCTCCTCCTGCTGTTGTATCAGAGTATTGTCCAACCCATCCTGCTCTACTGTTCCACCTGCTTCTTTAACATGCTCACTGTCTAAACCGGGTCAAACTCACACGTGTCACAAACATAGCTGGTCTCCCCACACCCACACTGTCAGAGCTGAATCTCAAGGCCATCTCACACATTGCATCTACAATAGCACAGGACAACACACACCCACTCAACTGCCTCTTCACCATTATGCCCTCAGGACGCAGGTACAGGTCCCTGTTGTGCAGGAGGGCTCGCTATGGCAAAAGCCTGGCGTGTGTGTGTGTGTGAGTGTGTGCCTGGTGCCTACAGCCATAGCAGCACTTGACAGAAGGCCAAGCTAAAACACCCCCAGTCCCACTCTGTGTAGATATTCTTGTCTGCATGTTATTCTTGTTCTTTCCCCTAGGGGACAATAAAGTCTAAAGTCTATGTCACAGTCTTAAATGTTGTCTGTGTGTGTGTAACAACTAGTCTTAACTACAAACAAATCTACCCTCAGGGGCAGATATAGTTAGTATATGAACCTTAATGTTTTATGGTGTAAACACTAAGAGGTTAATGAGCCCAAAGCTTTCATTTGACTTGCCTGTTTGATCTACATTATACTTTCCAGCTCACCAGCTAACAGCAAGACCGTTTTTAAACTGCCATTACTCAGACAGTGAACAACATATGAACAAATCCTTCTGTAATAACCTTCAGAATAGTGCTGAGAATGATTATGTGCTTTAGAAGTTGAGATTTCTGGTTCATAGTATTGAAATGAAAAAAAACGAATGTTGAGATAAGTTAAAGATGGTTGTATAGGAGAAATATACAGACGCAAACAGACAAGGTTTAGTCAAATAAACACCTGAATGTACATGTTGGACCTTTTGATTCATACTAGTATGAAAGAAGACATGTTATGGAAGCTAGACAGACATAACTCTGAACTGAGCAGTGCTGCATGCATGTATTCGCCTGCAGTGTCTCGTATTTTAACCTATTTACAGTATGAATGAACTTACCCTGTGTTTGGGAGCATGATGTCGGGAGTTTAAAGTCTCTCGTCTTGACAGAACAATGTCAGAAGTCTCTCGTGCACCTTTCACCTACATTCAGATTCTGCAACCACCGGAACTCACTGCTACGTCTTCTTCTTCTCTGGTTTAATGATCGGGTCGCAAAACCAACGTGTCTGCGCATTACCGCCACCTAATGTATGCTGGACTGCAACAACATGCGCCTGTTGGATTCATTTAATACAATTTAATTTAACCTTTGTTTATACTAGAGAGATGTAGCATCTATCTATCTATCTATCTATCTATCTATCTATCTATCTATCTATCTATCTATCTATCTATCTATCTATCTATCTATCTATCTATCTATCTAATGTGTGGAGTTAGTTTCATGATAGTAAAACATCTGAAAAGAGTTAGGCACATTTTTTCAATCCACATTAAAGATATTGTAATTTAAGTTTGATAAACATCACAGAAATCCAGTTAAGATGAGGCGGTTCTCTGCATGTCACTCCCCTCTCTGCCCCATTTCAACTCTGTCTCTACACTATCAATAAAGCATAAAAATGCCACTGATGGTCTCGTTTGCTGTTACATGTAATTTATGATCATCAGAGGAAAAATGAGACTGTTTCAGAAATATTTAAAAGTTCCTCGGAGCACCTTTAACAACGCTATAAAATCATCCCCATCATATGTGGAATGTCCTGATGACAGCCAACTGGGACGTCATAATCAAACGGGTACTTAATTTATTTATTTGTATCTAACCTTTATTTAACCAGGAGAAAAACCTTTATATCGCTCTGTCTCTTGATTGGATAAAAACCAGCGGGATACTAAAAAATGTATCTGTGAATTACTGCAAAGCTGAATGACTGGGAGACCTGTGTTATGAACTGTACATACTGTTTAAGATAGATAGATAGATAGATAGATAGATAGATAGATAGATAGATAGATAGATAGATAGATAGATAGATAGATAGATAGATAGATAGATAGATAGATAGATAGATAGATAGATAGATAGATAGATAGATAGATAGATAGATAGATAGATGGATAGATGGATAGATAGATAGATAGATAGATGGATAGAGATAGATAGATAGATAGATAGATAGATAGATAGATGGATAGAGATAGATAGATAGATAGATAGATAAAGACCTGTGTTATGAACTGTTCATACTGTTTAAGTGACTGCTGTATGAGTATAGAGATTTAACACGTATATTGACAAAAAAAAATCACATCTTTAAATACCAGATGACACAATGTTCCAGTTCTCAGTAAGATCTTTATTGAAGCAAGCGAGAGCCATTATCAGCGTTCACAGAGAGGGTGAATGCTTCAGAAGTTATAGTATTTAGAATGAACAACAAACAGCAAGTGCATACAACACAGTGTGTAGATGTTTTCAGTTCCATCAGTCTAACTTTAACCTTCAAAACCTTCCAAAACATCTCAGTCATAATCTATTCCTTATCTTCATTACCTCAACAGTCTACCATCTGTGTTGCGCACACACACACACACACACACACACACACACACACACACACACACACACACACACACACACACACACACACACACACACACACACGTAGACCAGGCTGTACCCATTGTTTAAACGAAAAGTAAATGTTAAGCAAAAAGTTGTCAAAAGTCAAAAAGGTGTCATGAAAGTCCTTCAGTACTGTTATATAGTCAAATCCAAGCTGTATCGGACACATCTGTTACAAAATACCGGCTGGAAAAACAGGATGGGAGGATGTCCTAGAGAGAGTTGAAAGAGGGGCCGACCAGTAACCTAAACTGGTTGGATCCCCGGCACCGGACAGGAGGGTGTTAGTAGTAAAACTAGTGGTGGCTGCTATTACATACATCTCTACCATTGTGTCCTTGAGCAAGACACTTAACCCCAAACTGCTCCAGGGGCGCTGTACTATGGCACTATGGAGGGTGTTAGTAGTAAAACTAGTGGTCTGATATAACTGCTCAGAGTGAGGTAACATCAGACCTGGATCAGATTTAGAGACAAACTGTGTATGAAAGTAGAACAAGTCAGAACTGTTAATTCTCTGAACTACCACTAGGGGGAGTCGTACTACTGTCAATTAGCCATGAGGTCATATTCATTCAACATCATTTCAGACAATAATAAAGGAGCAAGTTGGTTATTTAAATACCAGATGACACAATGTTCCAGTTGTCAGTAAGATCTTTATTGAAGCAAGCGAGAGCCATTATCAGCGTTCACAGAGAGGGTGAATGCTTCAGAAGTTATAGTATTTAGAATGAACAACAAACAGCAAGTGCATACAACACAGTGTATAGAACATCTCAAATCATAACAACCTTGCTATGTCCCAACTTTTCACACACACACACACACACACACACACACACACACACACACACACACACACACACACACACACACACACACACACACACACACACACACACACACACACACACACACACAGGAAGACAGAGACACAGACAGACACAGACAGACACAGACACACACACACACATACTATACTATGGCTGACCCTGTGTGAGGACCCCCTCTGTAGTGTGTCTGTCTGTACTATGGCTGACCCTGTGTGAGGACCCCCTCTGGAGAACTGCATGTGTGTGTTAGAGATTGCGGAGGGGTTAGAAAACGTAATTTCGATTAACGTGTGACTATGCATGGGTGAATTGGCAAATAAAGACTTAACTTATTTCTAAATATTATAACAATATACGTTTTGCACAGGTTTTACTCCCCAATCCAGGTATTTCCCTTAAAAAGGCCATTTGGTGACCATGGAAACATACCAGGGATAATAGATAATAATCATAAAGGTGTCAGACTAACTGAAGCTTAGACACATTATAGAGATTTTTCCCTTCACGATAGATTCAGAAATATGTCGATTTGAAACTATAAACCAAAGCAAACAGCTTTATAACATGGAGGTGAGGATTAAAGGTGTTCTGAGGAACTTTCAGTTTGTGTTAATTCTAGCGCCCCCTTTGGACAAAAGCAGTAGTGTTTTTATACTACGCCAGCTGTTGTTCCTGGGTGAGCGTATACCCATGACAAAGGCATTAAGAAAAACTATATGAAAAATAGCATTCTTTGCACTGATTACTGATCGCTGTTACATGTAATTTATGATCATCAGAGGAAAAATTAAGACTGTTTCAGAAATATTTAAAAAGTTCCTCGTAGCAGCTTTAATCAGCCCACACCTTGACTATGGACAGCGCTCATAAGTATTAATCATCCCGTAAAACATGAGCTGAGCCTCTCGACTGTGAATGCACAGCGCCCCCCCGCTCCGTTTGTATTGGCTCTCTGATCGATTCACATCAGCAATGCAGACATAGGGCCAGTTCTCATTTGTAGCTACGCACCACTTTGAATGATCATTCCCACTTTTCCAGATTCCCCAGTTAGTTTTGACAGATTTGATATTTTCGATTTTATACCCGTTTGCTGGACAGTAGGACTTGTCGCCGAGAGTTGGCCACGACTGGACGTACACATCACTGTGCATTCCGCTTGCAATGGTGACGTAGAGATCTCCAACTGCAAGAACAAGAAGAGGCAAGTTAGTTAGAGAAATGTTTTTAAACCTTAACGGTGCTCCAAGGAACTTTCAGTTTGTGCTAATTCTAGCGCCCCCCCCTTTGGACAAAAGCGGTAGTGTTTTTACCACGCCAGCTGTTGTTCCTGGGTGAGTGTACCCATGATAGACAAAGGCATTATGAGGAATAATGAGACTGTTTCAGAAATATCAAATAGTTCCTTGTAGCACCTTTAAAAACAGCTTCATACTGATATGGAACGAACTGAAAACTTCATGGGGATTATCCTGAATAAAATAATTAACAATTGTGTGTGTGTGTGTGTGTGTGTGTGTGTGTGTGTGTGTGTGTGTGTGTGTGTGTGTGTGTGTGTGTGTGTGTGTGCGTCTGGAACATATTGTAGTTAACAATAAACAATAAAGCGACTTGACTTTGACTCGATCCTGATGATGTAGATTTCTCACCTTCCACGTCTGGTGACTGATTTTTAGCAAAGATATAAAACCAATGTCCAGCATTTGATTGCAGATACTGATAAGTAATCGGATCATTCGGAGGGGGGTTTTGTCTCCAGTTAATTATCGTCATCAAATGTGGAAGGTCCTGATGAAAGCCAAACGGGATGTCATAGTCAAACGGGTACGCTCTGATGCTTTGCAGATGGGCACCTTGAAATATTAAAAAACACAACAATATATGATTAATAATTATAATAAAAAATAATATTGAGATCAGCCACATAGACGTTTATATTATTATGATAATATTTGATTTGATTTGATTTGATAAATCTTTATTGTCCCCGAGGGGCAATTTGTTCTGCATTCAGTAGTTAACAATGTCACACAACAAACAAATAATCATAATAAATACTTAACACAGAACATAAAAACAGAAAAGCATATGGAATATAATCATTTACATTGCTTAAGAAAGACAAAGCTGCTGCCCTAATTTGTTTAGGAAGCCAACAGCTGAGGGAACAACATATTACCTATTGTTGGGAACTGGTTGTAGTCAAATGTAACACAGAGAAACGTCTGAGCGTTTGAGATTCCACTTTGTGGATAGAAGTTATTTGCTTCTCTTCTGAAAGGGAACTGTGGTGTGCTGTGTACGAGCCAGACTCCAGTGGTCCTGTCCATCATCACGACTCCTGAGGACACGGACAGACAGACAGACAGACAGACAGACAGACAGACAGGAAGACAGACAGACGGACGGACAGACAGACAGACAGACGGACGGACGCACACACACACACACACACACACACAGATGTTTTTTTTAGGACAAATGTATTCATGTAAAAATTAATAGTAA
Organism: Ammodytes dubius; assembly: GCA_026122265.1. Lineage (NCBI taxonomy): Eukaryota > Metazoa > Chordata > Actinopteri > Uranoscopiformes > Ammodytidae > Ammodytes > Ammodytes dubius. The sequence goes on along the minus strand of CM047524.1, from coordinate 28,253,987 downwards.
AAAGAAAGAGTTTGAGATTTGAGATTTGGGACGCAGCCATAACACAGGTTTTTCTCCTCACCTTTACTGTGGCCAAACCAGTCGCTGTTGGCCTGAGCTCCTGGGGGTTGATCGCTGTAACTGATGAATGCAAAGTCGTCTGACTATAAATGAAGCAGAAGAAAGAGAAGAAACATTATTCCCTCAGTTTGCAGAATCACTGGGTCCTCACTGAGAATGTTTGAGTCATGGTTTCCTCTCTTGTAAAATGTAAAAGGTGCTTAACGGAACTTTCAGCTTTTGTTAATTCTAGAACAAAAGCGGTAGTGTTTTTACCACGCCAGCTGTTGTTCCTGGGTGAGCGTACACCCATGACAAAGGCATTAAGAAAAACTATATAAAAATAGCATTCTTTGCACTGATGGTCTCGTTTGCTGTAATTTAGTATCATCAGAGGAAAAATTAGACTGTTTCAGAAATATTTTAAAAGTTCCTCGTAGCACCTTTAATATAATAACAGAATACAAGATAAAGTAAATGTCAAAAACATGTTAAATATATTTTTCATTCTCACCATTTGTTTGATTGGTCTAAACATAGGGGCGAGGGTGTTTGCCAGGACGCCTGCCTGATGGTTGATGGGCTTGACATTTTCGGTCACAGGCGCTCCAGTCGAATCAATGTAAAGATATTCCAACCCGGTGAACTTGTCTTTAATATTTGGCACCTTGTACATGATGAACCTGATAACGAGCAGAGGAGAGAAACGTCAGTCAGCAGAAACAATACAGACTCTATAAATCACTGGTCTCATATGGTAAACAGACCCAAACCACTTTACATTGTTTTGTACACATTCACCCATTCACACACACATTCACACACCGATAGCAGCAGCAGCTACCACGCAGGGTGCAAGCTAACTATCAGGAGACATTTGGGGTTCAGTGTCTCTTTGCCCAGGGACACTTGGACATGTGGCGGGGAGACGGGGGATCCAACCACCGACCCTGTAACCCAGTGGACCACTGCCCAAAGTGTAACAAACTCTTCTCTGTGCGTCTGTGCTCATCATATAGTAAGAGGAGATACAGCAATCTGTATTTGGTCCTAATGTTTCATTGCACTTGATAATGCTTCTATAAAGCTTTAACTTTAATGGAAACGTGATATTAAAGGATATGAAAGAAACTCACCAGTCCACTGCAGCACCGTTTTCATTCCTGCAGGTCACTTGCTGGGCCTCAGAGCTGCAGCAGAGCAGACTGACACACACAATCAGCCTCCACATAACGCCCTGAAACACAGACTTCAATTATTAGTTCCACTTTATTAAAATGAAAGAAGAAGTTTAACTTAATTTTGCAGCAGCTTGCTGGTAGTTCAATAACATTCATATTTACTAGCCGTGGTGGCAATATGGAATAATATATAACTTTATTTTCATTTTCAATATATAGTATGATGTATTCAAAAAGCACAACACATATACAGTATATTAAATGTTTAATTACTTTTTAGCCATTTTCTGTAGTTCATTTGTGAAACTACAAAATGTATATTCAGTTATAATATCATATCCCATTGTCAATTTGATATTTTTTTGTACAAATTAATGTAAGTTTGTTTGTTTAGTTATTATTCTGTTAAAATACATTTCAACATAGATTTCTATCAATTTATATTATAGTATTTTTAAGTTCCACTTCAAAGAGTTCTTACCTTTGTTGTTGGCTTCACGATGCTCTGGAATGCAGTGGAGTGAGAAGGATCAGGGAGTAGTTTTATATAAGTGGAGGTGTGTGTGTGTGTGTGTGTGTGTGTGTGTGTGTGTGTGTGTGTGTGTGTGTGTGTGTGTGTGTGTGTGTGTGTGTGTGTGCGTGTGTGTGTGTGTGTGTGTGTGTGTGTGTATGTGTGTGAGTCTGTGGTCACACGTTTTCACAGTAAGAGGTTCAGAGGTAGACACAGGTGAGCTTTCAGTGTGGACTGTCTCGTCTGTATTGACTCATGATTGATTAAGTATGGCTCGATAACAGTTCCCGAATTTTACCCTTATGGGATCCAAAAAGCTTATCTATGCTGATAAAAGAGAACTCCCTTCACACACAGTTTTATCTGAAATGGTGTTTGGAGTGAGAAAGTTCTGGGAGTAGTTTTTATATGGTAAAATGGTAAATGGACTCCACTTATAAAGCGCTTTTCCCTGTTTTTTCACAGACCCAAAGCACTTAACATTGTTTTGTACATATTCACCCATTCACACACACATTCATACACCGATAGCAGCAACAGCTGCCACGGCACGCAGGGTGCAAGCTAACTATCAGGAGACATTTAGGGTTCAGTGTCTCTTTGCTCAGGGACACTTGGACATGTGGCGGGGAGACGGGGGATCGAACCACTGACCCTGTAACCCAGTGGACGACCAAACCGCCCTACACACTTCACCACAGTGTGGACAGTTTCCTCTGTATTGAACATGAAAAAGTAACTTATTGACTTTATCAGAAAATATTAATCCATCTTAAAAGGTGCTGCGAGGAACTTTCAGTGTGTGTTCATTCTAGCGCCCCCCTTTGGACAAAAGCGGTAGTGTTTTTACCACGCAAGCTGTTGTTCCTGGGTGAGCATATACCCATGACAAAGGCATTAAGAAAAAATATATAAAAATTGCATTCTTTGTACTGATGGTCTCATTTGCTGTTACATGTTATTTATGATCATCAGAGGAAAAACTAGACTGTTTCAGAAATATTTAAAAGTTCTTTGTAGCACCTTTAAATGACGACTCATTATTGATTGAACATGGCTGAATTAAAGCTCCTAAATTTCCCCATCAGTCAAGCGTGTCTTTGCTGATAGATAAACTCTCTCCCTCCCTCCCTACCTCTCTCCCTCCCTTCCTACCTCTCTCTCTCTCTCCCTACCTCTCTCCCTCCCTCTCCCTCTCTCTCTCCCTCCCTCTCTCCCTCCCTACCTCTCTCCCTCCCTCCTCCCTCTCCCTCTCTCCCTCCCTCTCTCCCTCCCTACCTCTCTCCCCCCCTCCCTCTCTCTCCCTCTCTCCCTCCCTCCCTCCCTCTCTCCCTCCCTCCCTTCACACACAGTTTAACTCTTGGCATGAAGTAACAATTTATCTGAACACAATCCTCAAAAGCACCTTTCAACAGGAGAATGTAAAGTGTTTCAAACAAGATATTATTAATCTTTCTGCTCTTAAATTGATAACAACTTTGTTAACAACACAATGTGAGATAATGGAACAATGTAACAACATATTAAGTGGCCATAACAACAGTGGACACCAGTCATCAGCTTACCTTGACATTAGAGACTCAAGGCCCCAACTCGACAGTATCCAGCAGAGAAGGCCGTCCATTAGTTCCTGCAATGGCAAACAAGAGAACCAGGTTATCTTATTTCTCGATATCAAAAAACATTATTTTGAAACCGCCCATACTGATAGCAACATCCTGTAGCACAGTGGTATAGGTCAGTGATGTAACCACATGTAACGGGCGCAGTGATCACAGTGTTGTCCCCCGCTGCCAACTGGTCATAAATAGGTCACAACAACATCACTTTAAACTAATGTTGGTCAATATGGTACGCGCATACACTGTTATCTAGCTCAAATGTTTACATGTAACTTGAAATTATGCTATTTTTACTACACATTTTGACTTCAAGTGTTTTTCAAGTCATTTTAGCATTAGGAAATAGTTAAATATACTGACTAAACTAACTACATCAGTTCGGTAGATTAAGTAGCAATTTACGGGTGAAGACGTTGATTACCATAAACCAAAATATTGCAGCTTCTTTGCGCTGCTAGCTTATCAATAATAGTATTAACAGAAATTACTGCAAAGCTACTTCAATAACGTAGCTTCATACACAAAGTTTCAAAGTAGCGGGGCAAAAATGTAGCTACCAATTAATGCAGATTTAACATTACCTTCAGCAGAGATGTTTTCCTTTTCACGATTGTCATCAATCCGGTGATGGAGGGGAAAATAACAAAGGGAGCTGGGGTAGGAATACATGACCCAGTGCTAAACAAACCATGCAGGATGGATAACATTTTAAAAATTTCTATATCAGTATGATGGTGGTGTGTGTCTTCAGCTTTCAGGTATTATTACTATTATGTATTTAATTAACATCATAAGTACATTTATTTCATTATATGCCATGTAGTATTATTTTGTATTTTATTTTGTATTTTTCACACAGAAGTATAATGTGCAGTTGGTGTTTGCATTTTTTTTTTTACTTGTTTCAATGCTTAAATATTGTGTGTACCTTGACTTGAAGCAAGTTAATACTAATGCAAGTTGATATCTTCTTATTTGAATTCTGTGTATGTAAATGTTAGTGTTGGAGCCATTATGCTACTCTTGTTTTTGTTTTATTTGGTGACATGCAGTTTTGTGTTTGACCACTGGGTGGACCATTGGCTCAAGGGAAACATATGGGTAATCACATGGCATGGCCAGGTGTGTGTGATTGGAGAAAGCAAACAGTTTTGTACCATATCAGCTTCAATCACATTATTTGCTTTGCACGAAACTGATTGATATTGAATGAAATTACCTTACAATAGAAACAAACTGGAATATGTAATTTGGTGAGTGTGTGTGTTTGTGTGTCTGTGAGTGTCTCTGTCTGTTTGTGCTACAGTGAGCATGCACCACAACAACAATAAATGAGTCAAAGCCCTCAAAGGATTGGATGTATTGGACATTGGTTATTGGATACACAAACACGCGTAGGACCGAGTTCTCCCACTCCACACCAAACAGACCTAACGTACAGCCAGTTAAGGGCTCTACTTAAGCAATAGCTCACGACAGGCTGTGGAATGTGCTCATTATAGCACAGTTAAGGGGCGTTGTTCTATGTCATGGAAGAGAGACGATACACACAACAAAAAATGGTCAATTATCACAGGCTGGGGGCGCCCTTAGCTCAGTTGGTAGGGCGTCCCCCCCATGGGCCTCGGCCAGCAGCGGACCCGGGTTCGTTTCCAGCCCGCGGTCGTTAATCAATAATGAATCGACTATCAATAAAGCATAAAAAATGCAAAAAAAATATATTTTTTTTTATTTTATTTTATCACAGGCTATTGCTAAGGTGGCTTGATTGATTCAACACATCTGATCATGTACTGAGTAACATGAAAGAAAATACAAACTGTTTGATTTAGGAGGTCAGACACAAGCCCATCTACAAACCAATGGATGTGCAATACAGAGACGCAGCCCACGTATTATTATTATAATTTTTTTAATATATATTATTTTTTGTGCATTTTTCATTGTATTAGACAGATTTGGAGGCACTGAGTAGAAATGGGGTAAAGAGGGGAAGACATTTGAACCTGGCTGCGAGGCCTGACACTCTATACAAACCACTAACCCACAAGCGCCCCCCATGGTTAGTTCTTTAGTGGGCTTGCAGGACTAATGTGAAACCAAACCTTAGCAGATCAAATCTACACAATGAATAAACAAAATTAACCTTGGCTCCGACCTTGGAGCAGAGTTTTAGGTGTGAAAACTCCCGGTATCAAATAATGTGAGTAAAAGGGTTTGAAGGTATCGTCAGGTAATTAGAGAGAAATGGTGTGACTTCAAACCACCAGTTGAACAGGTTGTGAAGGGAGGGAGGAGATTCTATTAAACCGCATAAAATATGCATTCATTGATGCCCTCAGGGAAAATGCAGGAGCCCTAAGGCAAGTGAGTCAGCAAAAATTAAGTTATTTTTTCATTACTTATTTGTTTTATCTTTTGGATTAAACAACCTACTGTTTTAATCTATCTTTTATAGCCTATTTTATTTATTTATTTATGTAGTCTGCTTTTATTTTCTATGTATTTTTTTTCTTATATTTTTATTAAAGGTGATTTCGGAGAAATGGCGTGACTTCAAACCATCAGTTAAACAGGGTGTGAAGGGAGGGAGGAGAGTCTATTCAACCGCATAAAATGTGCATTCATTGATGCCCTCAGGGAAAATGCAGGAGCCCTAAGGTAAGTGAGTTTGCAAAAATTAAAACCAATACAGAGGCAGCCGACTAGATTTTTAAAATATTAGTTTTTAGCATTTTTCATTTTATTAGAGAGATTTGGAGAGACAAGAGTTGAAATGGGGTAAAGAAGGGAAGACATGCAGAATTGACCGTAGTTGGATTCAAAGCTGGGTCTGCTGTGAGGCCTGAGCCTCTATTGGGACGCTCTAACCACTACACCATGAGCCCATGGTAAGGTCTTTAATGGGCTCGCAAGACTCTAATGTGAAACCAAACCTATCAGATGAAATCTACACAGTGGATAAAAAAATTAACCTTGTATCCGACCTTGGTGCAGAGTTTTAGGTGTGAAAACTCCCGATACCAGATTATGTAAATTAAAGGGTGACCTAGTTTAAAGGTATCGGCAGGTGATTTCAGAGAAATGGTGTGACTTCAAACCACCAGTTAAACAGGGTGTGAAGGAAGGGAGGAGATTCTATTCAACCACATAAAATATGTATTCATTGATGCCCTGAGGGAAAATGCAGGAGCCCTAAGGCAAGTGAGTTAGCAAAAATTAAAACCAATGGATGTCCAATACAGAGAGGCAGCCGACTAGTTTTTTTTTAAATATTAGTTTTTAGCATTTTTCATTTTATTAGACAGATTTGGAGAGACAGAGTTGAAATGGGTTAAAGAAGGGAAGACACTGGATAAAACAATGAACCTTGGCTCCGACCTTGGTGCAGAGTTTTAGGTGTGAAAAATCCCGATACCAGATTATGTAAATTAAAGGGTGACCTAGTTTAAAGGTATCGGCAGGTGATTTCGGAGACATGGCGTGACTTCAAACCACCAGTTAATCAGGTGTTGTGAAGGGAGGAGATTCTATTCAATAGCATAAAATATGTATTCATTTATGCCCTGAGGGAAAATACAGGAGCTCTAAGGCAGGTATGTTTATACCAATCATCACTTTGCATGGATTTAATATGTTCTTATATAAACACATTTTAAACATCATTCATTCACATTATGACAATATTTCACAATTATTAATTTACAATACAGCACAGAGGAACAGTCCACACATTGAGCCTCACCTGTGTCTGTCTCTGAAACTGTTTCTGTGAAATCATGTGACCGGAGCGTCCACCCTCCTCTCCACTGATATAAAAACTCCTGCAGCATCTCTCTGTCTCAGTGCCCCGGATCATCGTGAAGCCAACAACAAAGGTAAGAACTCTTTGAAGAAATACTTTAAAATGTCAACACAAGGAAAAAATATTTGATATAAATGCATGAGGAAAATGTATTTAAAGCTTTCGGGGAACTTGGTAGAAAATAGTTGAAATCAATGCAATACCAAAGTTGGGTTTCTCAATAAGCTTTTATAATTTTTTTAAAAATTATTATTGGAAATTTAGCATTTTGAATTTTATTACTTTAATTGACTTTTTTTTTTAAGATATTTTTTTGGCATTTTTATGCTTTATTGATAGTGTAGAGACAGAGATGAAATGGGGCAGAGACGGGAGTGACATGCAGAGAACGACCGCGGGCTGGAATCGAACCCGGGTCCGCTGCTGGCCGAGGCCCATGGAGGGGACGCCTTACCAACTGAGCTAAAGGCGCCTCCACTTTAATTGACTTTTAATTTGGATTGATAAACATGCCTAACTCTTTTCAGATGCTTTACTATCAATACACTATCTCCCTACATTACATAGTTAGAAGGATTTTGTAACATACAAACTTACATTCATTAAATTTTGTCATTCATGACCAGATGAATTTTACAGTACACTAGGTAAAAATTACCTAACTAAAACAAAGTATAGAGTCTCAGTGTAATAATCCCTGTCAATGATTACTTATGCCCCCCTAGAAGTGTGGTGGTTTGTTTATCTGAAAGTCCCCTCCTTATAGTTAAATGAGTATGTTTACATCGATGGAATGACATTCAATGTCCTAATGCCACAATGATAATTTGTGGGTTGTAACATGTAGGTTGATTTTAAAAATCAGCGCAGTTGGAGTTCTTTCACCCTTTAATCACTTCAGTTATGAAACAGATAATAATAAGTAGTAATGTTATAGCTGACAAGAGCTCACTGACTTCTTTTTGCTTCATACAGAGAACTAACAAGGTGCCCATCCTCCAGCTCCTGTGAATTTCTTACCATGGCCTGCTCGTGAGTATTTCATTGTTTATTGTTTTATTGTTGAAATGCATTAAGGTGCCAACACTGATAAATCACATTTTTCTACAATATGTGAGAAAAAGTCACATGTAGTCAAATGTAGTGTTGTTTTTGTCAACGAAATGCATGACAAAATATTGTCGTCAACAAACCTTTATCACGTGACAGAAACGAGACGAGACGCAACGCAACGTAAATGGTGGTCATGTGACGAAGACTATAATCAAATATATAATGCTTTATTGTTGACGAATAAAAACGGGACTAAATATGTTTTACAAAAACAAAAACTCTGCTAAATCATGTTTGTTGACAAAAACGAGAGGACACGAAATGTTATAAGGCTATTTTGTCTCGCCATTATTATTATTTTGCAATATTTCTGTTTCCTGAGTGTCAGGGCTGCAAACAGGCTACGGCTTCAGATTAAAAGCATTTCACTGGCTTAACATGAGCATTTAACTAGACAAGCGTGATTTGGCTTTTATTTTGAAAAAGCAGGAAGTTAGCAGGCGACGTTACTTCCTCATTCCCCACTCGAGGCAATATGGAAGACGCAGCTGCGGTGGGTTAACTTTAAAGACTACTTAAGAAACAAAATTAAGTCTGGCACAAAAAAGGGAGCGATTTTTTATGGTATGTGTGACAAACATGGACATGTAACCAGTCTTAAAATAACACATCCAGAAGTTTACAGTTGTTGCTTGGCATTTGGTTCAGTAGTTGGCATAAATCAGTAGCCTATCTGTTTGTTATGTTCTGTCAACGAATTCCACTGTATGCAGTCTGTGCTTCCAATCTCATGGTTCAAACCATTTGTGTTATATATTTTAATACAAAATATGATTTCAGTTTACAAGCAATACAAGTCATACACAAACATTTTATTTGCACTTTGTTATTATGTTATTGTAGCTCTAGCTTTTTATGGCATTGTCATTTGAAGCTATTTTATTTAGGCCTATTTATTTTATATAAATGTATGTCATTAGACAGGAGATTTTGAAACACAAAGAGAAGCTGTCCGAGTTCCACCAGACTGCTGTTCAGGTTGAGGAATCCGGCATTCTTACATGTTTGGTAGCTCAAATAAATATGTTGTAAATTCAATCAGAGCGTCTTCCGTGTCTGGAATTGCATGTATTCTTGAGTCTATAAGGTAAAAATAATATAATAAGATAAGATAACCTTGTTTGACTTGTGAAATGGGGGACTTAAAGAACATTTTGATCTTGTCTGTACTATACTAGGTACTTGTACTATATTAACTGGGTAAAAAGACTAAAATACATGTCATTGACTAAGACTAGACTTAAATGTCATCAGTTTTTGTTGAATAAGACTAGACGAAAATAGTCCCAGATAATTCTGACTAAGAGAAGACTAAAATGCTCAAGACTTTTAGTCAACTGAAACTTGACTAGACTAAAAAGAGTTTAAACGTGACTAAGACTAATTAAAACTAAAATGACAGTTTGACAAAAAGACTAGACTAAAACTAAACTTAAAACAGGCCGCCAAAAACAACACTAGTCAAATGTAGTCAAATCTTAAAAAGCTGTTGCAGAATTTCCAAACACTTGTTTAAAGGTGAAGTCATGGTGTTAAAAGTTAAATAAATGCATGATGTAACCCTAACCCTTAAATCGATGAATAATTGTCTATAATAATCGTGAATAAACAATGTCAATCATGCGCATCTGAAGATGTTCTGTGCAAAAACTGTGGGAGCCCAAAAGAAAAATCAGTTTTGGAGTTGCATTTTTTTTTTTTTTTAAGTGATTTTGCGAAAAATCTTTACAGGGGCAAATGGGCGGTGTGGGAGTTATAGTCCCCAAACGGGTTTTCTATGCTGATGTTACAAGATATGAACCTTTGGTGGATTTGGCGCCCCCTTATGTAGGAATTTTCTAAACTGGCTCTGGTAGAAAGATGCAGCTCAATTTACAGAACAAGTGGATGTCAAGTTTTTTAATGTGCAATGTTTGGTTGGGGAGTTATGAGCAAAAACTAATTGTCAGCCCCTCCACTGAATAATTGTTTCCCGCCAAAACACTTGGCAAAAACAGGAAAAAACTGTGAAAAACGCAGTTTTGTTAATAAGTCCCACCCAAATTTAAATTTCTTGGCCATATTTTATATTAGACTCAGGCATGCCCCATAATAGTCTCCCTTGAAGAAAATTCCTTTATCCACTTAGGAGATATAAACTTTCTGTGTTTTTGGCGCCCCCTTATGGCAACATTTTCCAAATCTTTTGATCCGATGTATAGTTTTTGATTGATGAGCATTTATGTACAAGGTAGCTAATGTGCAAATCTTTAAAGGGCTACCAATTGGTCTTCCAATGGTCCTAGAATTTTTTTTTCAACTTTTGCTTATGGGCATCTGTAGAGCATAATTCTTTTCGGTCCGAATCTGTCAAAAACTGTTGGAGTACGAAACGGTGACTGACACAGTTTTTGCGATGTAGCAAAACATATATGTCAATAGATGCAGCTGACTTGTGTGAATCTGTGGATATAAAGTTTTTGACTGTGGGATGTTCAGTGTGGGAGTTGTAGCCCCAATTGGTTTGCCTTGGTTGTAGTGCCACGTAGAGGCCGACATGTCCAATTGTTTTGTCTGCGTACCAGGCACAGACCTGGATCTAGTCATGCAAGTGGCATGTTTACCCATTTACCCATTTTTCTGCCAAAAGCTTTTTTTAAAACAATGGACTCAATTATTTTTCTTTTTGTTTGGGGGTACAAAGCACATCGTATGGTAAAAAACATGTTTGCAAACCTAAATATTTAGGAGGGCTGGCCCTACCCGACTTCCAGCACTATTATTGGGCAGACATTGCACGTGCCCTTACCTACTGGCAGGACGCATATCCTGATGAGCTTAAAGATACGACCCCATCATGTTCTCGAGCGGTGAAGCAATCATTGCGTGTCCCGTGCCATAACAAGCAAGGCACACACATGAGAGGCCAACAGAAATTGTTTTCAATCACTCGGTCCCACTCAGTAGTAACGCATCTGTTTTGAAGCGAAAAGAAAGTACGAACGAACAGTTTTTGATGCATGCATCTGCTTTGAGTTTGTTTATTTGATTACTTTGAAACACACACACACACACATCATTCATTCATTACAATGATGTCTAACCCTAACCCCATTGTAATTCAGTGTATTTCTTCTAAAATATCATAATTTGCAATTCAGTGCAAATAACAATAGGCTATATATACCCCCCCCCCCCCCCCCCCCAGAACAGCATTCACAAACATATTGGAACTTATTTTTTTATTTAAAAACCAAACCATAAAACAACATAGGGTATATAAAACAAATTAGTATTAAGGCTAAATTAAACTGGTTGTTGTAGGCCTAAATGTTTTGGGAGTCTTTCATCCACGGCTTATTTCAGACTGTGTATGGAGTGGACACACTATGCCTGCGTGCAGGTGGTTGCCATGGTGCTGCTGCAGCCGAGGCTTTGTAGCGAAAATTAAAGTGAAAATGAATGACTGGCGGCTGCCACTAACAATCATGGAGGTTTTGGTGTGCGCGCAGGGTTATAAGTAGGACTTCTGCAAATGACAGGCTTTCTTTACTGTTCTTTTCCGCGAGGTCCCAGAGTCACAACACGGAAGACTAGTGAAGGTCGAGTAGCTGAGCTAAGAAGTGCTAGGTTCCGGTTTCTGCTTCAAAATAAAAGTCAGAATTGACTTGACGTTTCGCCGTATTGCCAGTTAAATGATTTTCTTGTGAAATTACGCTGTAGGACATGTTCCGTTTGAATTGACAGTGACTTAACTGCGAGCCACATGTATAGTTTGTGGTGTTTCAGTTGTTCTAACATTACTAGTTGATACAACAGCATGTGAAACAACAACCACAACATTTCCTAGGCCATGACGAACGTTAATCGCGCGATAAAAAAATTGACGCCGTTAAAATGGGTTTGCGTTAATAACGCGTTAAACTGACAGCACTAATTCTAGCATTAGTGATCATTGAGAGGGATTATTTTTGTGTGAATTTATTTTTTCATTGAAATATTGCATAGTGTGCCTAGACGACCATACTATAAAGTGTGCCCTAACTTGTCTTTCCATCCATTTCAAATGTTTCAGATTTCACCGTTGAAAAATCTGTCCTTTTTATTAATTAAAAAAATAGATTCTTTTTTATTTTTTTTATATTTATTTGACATGAAATCTATACATTACATTTAAATGTGTAAATTATCTGCTTTTTCTTTAGGAAATTTGATCACATTTCCTCCAAAGATCTGATCCAGTCAGGATCTCCTACTCTCTACCAGCTGAAACCAAATGAAGAGAACATTGGAACTCTGAAAAGAATGACTCTTGGTAAAAAAAATCCAAATACAATAAATAAAACCGTTTTGCTTGTGGGTGAAACGGGATCAGGAAAATCTGCTCTGATCAACACTCTGGTCAACTACGCCATGGGAGTGAAGTGGGAGGACGATGTCTGGTTTCAGATCGTAGAAGATGAGAAGAGGAGTCAGTCAGATACTCAGACATCAGATGTGATCGTGTACGAGATCTTTGGTTTTGAAGGTAAAACTCTGCCCTACTCTCTGACCATCATTGATACTCCTGGATTCGGAGACACCAGAGGCAATGAAAAAGATGAGATGATCAGTGAAAGATTATTTGACTTGTTCCGCTCAGAGGAAGGAATTCATGAGATGAATGTGGTGGGTCTGGTGCTGAAATCGAGTGAGAATCGACTGAGTGACCGACTGAGGTACATCTTTGATTCAGTGGTGTCTTTGTTTGGAAACGACATGGAGAAGAACATCGCTGCCCTCATCACACACTCAAATGGAGTGACACCTGGAAATGCTCTGCAAGCTCTGAAAGATGCAAAGATTAAAAGTGCCAGAGATGATGAAGGTGAGCCTCTTCATTTCCTGTTCGATAACTGCCAAAGCACACAGATAACAAAGAAGAATATGGATGGTTTAAAACATGCCTGGAGCATAACAGAGAAACAAATGTGGGAACTCACTGAGTTCCTGAAAGAAACTTCACCTCAGAAGCTGAAAACAACTGTTGACGTGTTGAATACACGCGTCGAACTGAAGGCATGCATCCAAAACCTGCATGAGAGAGTTGAGCTGATTGAACACCAACAGAGAGAAATCCAACAGACTGAGGAAGGTCTGAAGAAACATGAACAAGAGATGAATGATCGTAAAACCGTCATGATAGAAGTTGATGAGCCCTACAAAGAGAAAGAACCAATAGATAAACAACAAATAAATAGCAGGAGATTGGGGTATGACTTTGAAGTAGCTGTTTGCTGCAAGAAGTGTGAGGAGAACTGTCACTTTCCTGGATGCACAATGGCCTTGACAGCAGCGGATTGTACGGTCATGAAAAGAGGCCACTGCACTTCATGTACCGGGAAGTGTCCTGTGTCAGATCATGTGAAAGACAAGTGGATCTATGTGACCAAGACGAGGAAAGTTACGAAAACCCAACATGACGTAATAAAGCAATATTCAAAGGGTGAAGCAAACAAAGACAACATTTTGAAAGGTCTTAAAACAAAAATGGAAAAACTTCAGGAAGACAAAGATCGGTGGCTGGATGAGTCCTATGCGCATGTTCTCAGACTGGAGGAAATCGCCCTGAATGATCATTCACTGTCCACTCTCGTCCACCTGGACTTCCTGATTAAGAAGATAATGGAGAAAGGAGACACAGAGAAGGTCCAGAAACTGGAAGAGATGAAAAGTGGAATGGATGAAGGAACCAGAGCAGGAATGCGGTATAAGTATGGTAAATTAGCAGAAGCAATGTAGGTGAATTACTTCATGGTGAGCAGACAAGACAGGAGTAAAAGGGCATGAGGGATAAGTAAGATGTAGTTGAGAACATTAATCATGATTTGTTCACACTGATTTAGATCAAATTTGATTTACATTTATGTTGTGTTTGTTAGAGTTTTAACTTTGTACTTTGAGAATTAACTTAAATGAATGTTAAAATAAACTGTTTTATATTTGCGATTTTTCTTTGATCAGATAGTAAGTGATGTTTGAATGTTTTACATGGGAATGTTGTGAACAGTTGTAAGATCTACACCGATGAACATTTAAGGAATCAAATTGTATATTCTGAGTAATTTAAAAATAGAAATCATTGTATCTAACCCATCTGTGTTTTGCTAAAATGAATGCTTATATATCAAAGATATCTTAAAGTGTGTTAAAAATGTGATTTCTTTTTCCGAATTTATTTGTAATATTTTGATGTAGTAACCATAAGTGAGTTAATGCATTTTGCCTAATACACAGTTTTTACTATTTGGTATAATATAATTATAATTTAATTAGTTTAATTTGATTCGATGAATGATGTGTTGCTCTATTTAGGACAATATGTGTTTTTTTCTGTTGTGATCTAGAGGTTTTGGCTTTTGTTTGTTTTGTGTCTTTTCATGTCAATTCACAGCAGATAGAAGAGAGGGATTTGGGTCATTGTCAGAATTTTTCTGTGGGTGACGTTGATTTACCCTACCAATTAATCAGTGAACAAATCTGCTGTTGAAATATCTGAATGCCTGCTTAATGCTACGCTTGACACATGATACACTTTTTATTTCACAATTTAATCAAAGTTAAAAACTGCTATGTGTATATTTAACATGATCATACCTTCATAAGAAAATATTTTTGTTATTGGGAAACTAAATACAAGTGAACTCACTGTAAAGGAGTTTGGCCTGGAGTGGGTTGAATCCTCCTCCTGTGTGTGTTACAGCACAGGTGAGGTGTTGTAGGAAACGAGGTGTGGGACCATGTGAAGCAAGATCAAACAACACCTTGAGTGAAAACATTTACAGCCTGTGTTGTCTGTAGTTAAAGTTTGTTAATAAGAAGTACTATAACCACAAAGGGGAGACTGCTTTCCCCAGTCATATCTGCATGTCTGTGTATCACTGATGATGGCTTTTGTTTACAAGCAATAAAGATCTACTGAGAATCAGAATATTGTCTAGTCTGGTATTTTATTACCTGCACAAGACACAATTACATTTCAGTTTCCACAACATATTGAGTCTTCACTGAATTATCAGCAAGCTTTATTTTACTAAAACATACAGTATTGTAAAAAAATTCAAGGTGATACAGAAACACAGACCAACATTATAACTGATGTTTCATTTAAGTCTCTTGGATCTCAATTAGATTTTCTTAATAAATAACTAAAGATTAAAAATGTAAAATACTGGTTTGATTCAGTTTTATCCTGCTATTTACAGACATATTTACTCTTTGCATCAGTAATTTAAGACTCAAAACAGAAAACTGACAGTCATCTTTATACAAACAAATTGATAGACATAAAATATATATTTTGGACAGAATTAGAATGAATATTTAGCATTATGCTAATAATGGGGTGGTAGGATGGCCTAGAGGTAAGGTGTTAGTTGTAAAACTAGCAGAGGCTGGTATTGTGTCTACGGTGCCCACCATCTCTACCATTGTGTCCTTGAGCAAGACACTTAACCCCAAAACTGCGGCTGACCCTGCGCTCTGACCCCATCCGAAGTGTGGTAACTTGAGAGGGGATATGCAAAAAGACGAATTTCAATGTGCCTCGTGTACAACTGACAAATAAAGATAACTTAACTTAACATTATATGTTAAATGTGATTTTCAGCATCTGGTAGAAACAATAATACTTTTGGAAATAAGTGAAGGATGATTTTGTTGTTATTGTTTGAACATCTACGTCAAATATGGCACGGTCAAGCAGCTTTTCAATATAAGAAATAATAAGTTAAGGAGTGTGATCACTGACAATGTAAAACGTGTTTGTTCTCTAAGTAAGAGAGAGTGTTTACTGACCCCTTGTGTTAAGATAATAAAAAATGAAAACACTGCAGTACACAGAAGTGTTCCCACTGAGTTTCTCTGCATATTTTTTATATTTTGTCATTGTTTGCTTTGTTAATAATTTCTTATTATTTTAAGCTGTGAATTAATTAGTTATCATATGTATCACATCAAGTTTTTTTAATGGAGAAGACGACCAGCAGTGATGTGTCCTTTTGTCCAGCAGATGGCGGCAGTGTATCAGAACAGAAAGGAGCCGAGCAAGACCAGTGCAGATTATACAATAGTAGTAAACACTTGGAAATCTGATCCTGAGCAATAATCAAACAGAGAAAAACAGACCATTGACACAGTTAAGTCAATAAAAAAAGTAATCAGGCAAGTGTTGCTTCTTAACATACTACAGTTTTAAAGCAACTTTGCCAATTTGCCTGTGACAATGCTGTAAAGGTAAATGGAGACAGAAAAGTCTTCACTAAGCATAAACTAAGAATATGTTTTGAATTGTTTTGGAGGTGGACTTATTGTTTTTGGGGGACGTAATTGAACACTTACTCACCATTAATGCGTCATTTTAACACTATTGTAAACATAAATGAGAATAAATTATGCCTTTGGACATTGGTTATTGGCAGAGGTGGAAAGAGTACAACAATATTCTACTCAAGTAAAAGTATGATTACTTGGATGAAATTTTACTTAAGTAAAAGTAAAAGTACTGGTCTAAAAATCTACTGTAGTAAAAGTGAAAAAGTAGCTGATTTAAAATGTACTTAAAGTACAAGTTACTAGTTACTTTTTAACAGTGGGAGGGGGCAGGGGTCTCTTCAGTGTAGGGCATTATATATATAGACAAAGGGATATAAATCTCAAAGTAGTTTTGTTTAATTAATGCAACACTTAAACAAATGATGTCACCACACATGTATGGATGTATACTGTGTCATTATACTTTAGATAAGCAAATATGGAGCAAATAGTCTGTTAATGTGGGAATTTAACCGGTCTACAGACCTAAACAGACTGCAGCTGCAGTTATAATAATGTTTTGTGTGTGTATATGTGTGTGTGTGTCTCAATATGTTTGGCTATGAGTAGGACGATGGTGAATGAGTCGGCATCGGCTATGCGCACCTTTGGCAGTGCAGCGCTGTCTGTTGTGGGAGAAAGACACCTGTTTTGCCCGTTTGTGTTTTTGTGGTCTTAAGTAGAAAATTCGGCCCTAGTTCCCAATTTCATTTCAGGTAGAAACCTGACTGAAGGGAGGAGACAGAAGTTGAGAGAGAGAGAGAGAGAGAGAGAGAGAGAGAGAGAGAGAGAGAGAGAGAGAGAGAGAGAGAGAGAGATAAAAAGAGCGAGAGAGAGAGCGAAACAAACGGTATGCTCCACCGCTGTTTATAAACAGGCATAAAAGTGTCATATAGGTATCACAAAGCCTGTAATAAATGAGATTATTTTTTTTAATCACTTGACTGCACTACAAATAATGTAAGTTAAAGGGTGACCTAGTTTAAAAGGTATCGTCTGGTAATTTCGGAGAAATGGCGTGACTTCAAACCACCAGTTAAACAGGGTGTGAAGGAAGGGAGGAGATTCTATTCAACCGCATAAAATATGCATTCATTGATGCCCTCAGGGAAAATGCAGGAGCCCTAAGGCAAGTGAGTTTGCAAAAATTAAAACCAATGGATGTCCAATACAGAGAGGCAGCCGACTAGTTTTTTTTAAATATTAGTTTTTAGCATTTTTCATTTTATTAGAGATATTTGGAGAGACAGAGTTGAAATGGGGTAAAGAAGGGAAGACATGCCGAGAATTGACCCTAGCTGGATTATAACCTGGGTCTGCTGTGAGGCCTGAGCCTCTATGAGGACGTTCTAACCACTGCACCACAAGCCCATGGTTAGTTCTTTAGTGGGCTCGCAAGACTCTAATGTGAAACCAAACCTAAGCAGATCAAATCTACACAGTGGATAAAACAATGAACCTTGGCTCCGACCTTGGTGAAGAGTTTTAGGTGTGAAAACTCCCGATACCAGATTATGTAAATTAAAGGGTGACCTAGTTTAAAGGTATCGGCAGGTGATTTCAGAGAAATGGCGTGACTTCAAACCACCAGTTAAACAGGGTGTGAAGGGAGGGAGGAGATTCTATTTAACCACATAAACTATGCCTTCATTTATGCCCTGAGGGAAAATGCAGGAGCTCTAAGGCAAGTATGTTTATACCAATCATCACTTTGCATGGATTTAATATGTTCTTATAGAACCACATTTTAAAAATCATTCATTCACATTATGACAATATTTCACATTTATTAATTTACATTACAGCACAGAGAATCAGTCCTCACTGTGGTGAGCCACACCTGTGTCTGTCTCTGAAACTGTTTCTGTGAAATCATGTGACAAGAGGGTCCACCCTCCTCTCCACTGATATAAAAACTCCTGCAGCATCTCTCTGTCTCAGTGCCCCGGATCATCGTGAAGCCAACAACAAAGGTAAGAACTCTTTGAAGAAATACTTTAAAATGTCAACACAAGGAAAAAATATTTGATATAAATGCATGAGGAAAATGTATTTAAAGCCTTCGGGGAACCTGGTAGAAAATAGTTGAAATCAATGCAATACCAAAGTTGGGTTTCTCAATAAGCTTTTACAATTTTTGTTTTTATTATTTTTGGAAATTTAGCATTTTTATTTGTATTACTTTAATTTACTTTTAATTTGGAATGATAAACATGCATAACTCTTTTCAGATGCTTTACTATCAATACACTATCTCCCTACATTACATAGTTAGAAGGATTTTGTAACATACAAACTTATATTCATTCAATTTTTTCCATGTACACTAGGTAAAAATTACCTAACTAAAACAAAGTATAGAGTCTGAGTGTAATAATCCCTGTCAATGATTACTTATGCCCCCCTAGAAGTGTGGTGGTTTGTTTATCTGAAAGTCCCCCCTTTATAGTTAAATGAGTATGTTTACATCGATGGAATGACATTCAATGTCCTAATGCCACAATGATAATTTGTGGGTTGTAACATGTAGGTTGATTTTAAAAATCAGCGCAGTCGGAGTTCTTTCACCCTTTAATCACTTCAGTTATGAAACAGATAATAATAATAATGATGTTACAGCCGACAGAAGCTCACTGACTTGTTTTTCCTTCATACAGAGAACTAACAAGGAACCCATCCTCCAGCTCCTGTGAAGCTCTTACCATGGCCTGCTCGTGAGTATTTAATTGTTTATTGTTTTATTGTTGAAATGCATTAAGGTGCCAACGCTGATAAACCACATTTTTCTACAATGTGAGAAAAAATCACATGTAGTCAAATCTTAAAAAACTATTGCAGAATTTCCAAACACTTTTTGCATCTCTTTTATCACGTCTGAACCGAATGCTCACATTTTGCTCAATTATTAAAAATATTTTTTACTTATTTGCATTTTCCTTGTTTTCAGTTCAATACGAATATGTTTAAAGGTGAAGTTATGGTGTTAAAAGTTAAATAAATGCATGATGTAACCCTAACCCTTAAATCGATTAATAATTGTCTATAATAATCGTGAATAAACAATGTCAATCATGTGCGCATCTGTAGATGTTCTGTGCAAAAACTGTGGGAGCCCAAAAGAAAAATCAGTTTTGGAGTTGCACATTTTTTTTTTCAAAGTGATTTTGCGAAAAATCTATACGCAAATGGCAGTGTGGGAGTTATAGCCCCCAAACGTGTTTTCTATGATGTTGTTACAAGATATCAACTTTTTGTGCATTTGGCGCCCCCTTATGTAGGAATTTTCTAAACTGGCTCTGGTAGAAAGATGCAGCTCAATTTACTGAACAAGTGGATGTCAAGTTTTTGGTTGGGGAGTTATGAGCAAAAACTGATTGTCAGCCGCTCCACTGAATAATTGTTTCCCGCCAAAACACTTGGCAAAAACAGGAAAAAAAATTCTTAATAAGTCCCACCCAAATTTAAATTTCTTGGCCATATTTTATATAAAGACTTTTGCTCATGGGCAGGGGTCTCCAAACTACGGCCCGAGGGCCAACTGCGGCCCACTTTTTATTGGCCCGCGGCCGATTTAAAAAATATAATGTAATATGGCCCTTTGAAATTTTTTATTTAGGGAAAGTGGGGTGAGTTGTGCAACTTTTTACTCAAAGTGATTTTAAAGTGAGGCCTTGACAGTTATGTCTCCAACTCAAATATGTACATATATTTCAGGATGTTGTGCATCCCTGGCAATAAAAAATTTGGATCTGGAATAAACTGTTTAAGAAATATAGCTTTCGGAAAAAAAGTTGTCTTGTCGCACAAATCACCCCACTACTAACATAAAAACAGACGCGCACATAGCCGTGGGAACATATTCTCAACAGGGGGTGCTGAAAAAAAGCTCAGCCTGCACTTGTCTCGCAAATCGCTACATTGATAAATACAAACTTCACCAATGTAAAAGTGTTACAAGCAGCGGTGATGTTTTTAATATAAGACTGGGGGTTTCCCCTACAAATAGGTCGTAAAAAGTCGGGTCGTCTTATACGTGGGGTCTAATATTCGGCGTCCAGTAAGGGAATGCCCGTTACCAGAGCGATCATTCAGCTTAAGGGTCTGTGTCCACCTTGTTTCTTTTCTTTTTTTCGGGTGGAACACTGGTTGTGCGCTCTGAAGCAGCTGGGACGTGCGTTTTTGCGCTGGGAGAGAGAACGCGGTGAGACTATAGTAGGCTATAAAAAGGCACGGGAAATCGCCAAAGAGCTCAACACCCCCAGCATTGAATTCAAAGCCTCGACTCATTATGTTGGGAGTCGACGTGTGTGTCAGAGGCATGAATCGACAAAGAGAACAATTCTTACTGTGGCTTTTTTGCTGCAGCACTTGTAGTGCTGAGGAGAGCTTGCCAACTGCGCTGTCCTTTACGCACCATCACTGCCGCCGTTATGTTAAGATTTCATAATTTGTGTGACAGCAGGCTGGGACTCGCTCCGAGGGGCTGCTCCGAGACTGACCGCCTCTTACTCAGGGTTTTTCCTGCATAGAGAAAATTTTGGCGGGCGCCAAAGCGGATTTATCCAGCGCCAAAGGAAAATCAGGAGCGCCAAAATGATAAAGATTGAGAGAATAAATATAGCTATTTAAAACCTCTCCAAATTCAGCCCAATTTAAGTCATCCTTCTTGAGGGGCTGGCCAATAACTTGAATTTCATTTTCGATTACTATTGCGGCTTCCGTCAATCATGAAAACAAAATAATCGTTATTAAACTATCATTGTTTCGCACGCCGGGGCAGGCAGGCTTATAAATGCAGCAAACCCTTCTTTCAGCCGTGAGCTCCGCTCGGCCCCTCCCTCACCTGATAGTTTTAGCTATCGGCTGGTCCAGAGTAGGAGGGAGATGTTGCGCATTGCCGGGTGTTTTGTAAAACTTCTAGATGATGAGAATAAAGGTAAAACTAATTGTGTTGTCTGAAAACACTTCAGACTCACAACAAACTAAAATAATGTGCAAGATATGTCACGCGCGGACACACGAGTCACGTAACATACGCAACCGCGATAGAGCGAGAGAGAGAAAAACAGGCATACGACCTGATCTGCACCTCTAAACATCCCGACCAATTTGTTTATTCACTTTAAGTCGAATCATAGTGGTCTATGACCAAGTAATCAATGAATAAAAAACACAGGAAGTTGAAAGCTCCTTGACTCCTAGCCACAACTGTCAACACTACAATGCAACTGCCTATCCACCCTGCTCCTTGACATAAATAAATCATGCCCTAACATTTAATGCTATCAAAAGACGTGCCCTATCAACACCATTTACAACTGGTTATTTTTATTTTGACATATTTATTTTATTCAATTATTAAAAATACGTTTCACTTATTTAGCCTATTTCTATTCTCCCTGTTTTCAGTTCAATTAGGCCTTTGTTTAAAGTCCAAAGGCATGGTGTTATTAGAAAAAAACCTTGTTAAAAGTAAAATAAATGCATAATGTTCTTAAATCAATAATTAACCGTCTTTAGTAATCGTGATAACACAATGTGATTACTCAAAATAATCATGATTATGATTTTTTCATAATCGAGCAGCCCTACCTTCTTGCAATTTCCATGGTTTAGATCAATTAGAAACAATTAAAGCATTAAATAGGTAGGCCTAGTCATTATTAGTATTTTGACTTCATATCTACAGGTTGTTTATTGTGATTTCATAAGCGTCAGTGAGCTCCATGGTTACGCAGTGATTGACAGGCTGACTGAAATGCTCTTGAGCTGGATAGAAACTCCCCTCTCCCAACCCCACACCCTCTTTAAATGCACAAACCGTTTGCCTTTACTGTTGCACAGTCGCGACTCCAAAAAAAGTCGGTCGCGTACTGACCCCCCAAAGGCCCATTCTGAGCCAGGAAAAACCCTGCCTACTGCTTTGAGACGGGGAGGGGCTCGCGGCACCACCCGCTGCTCGTTGAGCACAGTAACTGCAGAGTGAAACGTGCTTTCACGTCAGAGTCTCCAAACACCACAAAAGCTTTCAATAACTTGGGCAGTGAGACGGAAGTAGGCTAGCGCATCTTTGGAATCAATTGTAGCAGCAAATCGAGTTTTCTTCTCCTCAAGCAGTAACATTAGCGCGGGTTTTTTTCTCATCTCGCGGTGTTGGCCAATTTGTATAAAAACAACAAACCAGTCAATTTCGGGTTTAAAATGCATTGTAACGCACGTTACTGAG
The DNA here is from genome assembly GCA_026122265.1 of Ammodytes dubius. NCBI lineage: Eukaryota > Metazoa > Chordata > Actinopteri > Uranoscopiformes > Ammodytidae > Ammodytes > Ammodytes dubius. The sequence continues at coordinate 28,231,159 of CM047524.1, read as the reverse complement.
CTTTGTACCGAGTTACACATTACCATTTTTTTTGCTGTAATGCCTTACATTACCGCATTACAGCAAAACGTAATGCATTACAGTAATGCATTACTTCCTGTAACGCGTTACTCCCAACACTGATTTTCACCAATGTAAAGCGCTTTGGGTCTGTGAACAACGGAGATAAAGCGCTATATAAGTCCATTTACCATTTACCATCACCCTGCTGGACATTGGACGCAAAGGCAGAAAACACTGGGTGTATCATTGGCATATAAACAAGAGGGGAAATGTGTCTGTTTAATGTGCAAGGAAAGTGTTGCCGTGAAGAAGGATTACAATTTACGAAGACACTATGAAACTAAACATCAGAGCAGCTACATGTCCTGATAAATGTGTTATTTTTGCAAAGTGGCCCGGCCCTTCGTAGATTTTTCTGTATGTGGCCCTTAGTGAAAAAGGTTTGGAGACCCCTGCTCATGGGCATCTGTAGAGCATAATTCTTTTCGGTCCGAATCTGTCAAAAACTGTTGGAGTACGAAACGGTGACTGACAGTTTTTGCGATGTAGCAAAACATATATGTCAATAGATGCAGCTGACTTGTGTGAATCTGTGGATATAAAGTTTTTGACTGTGGGATGTTCAGTGTGGGAGTTGTAGCCCCAATTGGTTTGCCTTGGTTGTAGCGCCACGTAGAGGCCGACATGTCCGAATTTTTTTGTCTGCGTACCAGGCACAGACCTGGATCTAGTCATGCAAGTGGCATGTTTACCCATTTACCCATTTTTCTGCCAAAAGCCTTTTTAAAAACAATGGACTCAATTATTTTTCTTTTTGTTTGGGGGTACAAAGCACATCGTATGGTAAAAAACATGTTTGCAAACCTAAATATTTAGGAGGGCTGGCCCTACCCGACTTCCAGCACTATTATTGGGCAGACATTGCACGTGCCCTTACCTACTGGCAGGACGCATATCCTGATGAGCTTAAAGATACGACCCCATCATGTTCTTGAGCGGTGAAGCAATCATTGCGTGTCCCGTGCCATAACAAGCAAGGTACACACATGAGAGGCCAACAGAAATTGTTTTCAATCACTCGGTCCCACTCAGTAGTAACGCATCTGTTTTGAAGCGAAAAGAAAGTACGAACGAACAGTTTTTGATGCATACATCTGCTTTGAGTTTGTTTATTTGATTACTTTGAAACACACACACACACTCATTCATTCATTCACTCATTCATGGACTAAAACCGATATTCAATCAAACAAGTCATGCTGCAATCGATGACAAGTCCATCATGAGGCCTCTATAGGCTTTACATTGTTTTACGTTTGAAAGCTGTGACACTTTATATTTTACTTTAGTCTTAGAAACCTTTTAAATAGAGTATGCCACGTTAGTTGTTTATTTAGTTTTGTCTTTTATTTGTGTGTTCACTTTTTGGTTGTGTGTTTGTATTCAGTAAAAATAAAAATTTCAAAAAACAAAGTAGGGGAGAACGGGGGAATGTGAGGCATCGGGTAATGTGAGACAGCCCCTGTATCTAGGCAACGGAAAACATTTTTGGTCATGTGAGATATATGTTTTCAAGCCCCTCTCATTTCCACCCGGCCATGAAAGAGAGGACCTCATGGTGATTAGGGTATTGTTTGAGTTTTGACCAATTCCGGTTCCAATTCCGATTCTGACTATCGATTCCGGTTCTTAACGGTTCCCAATTCCGATTCCAATAAGATAAAAGAAAGGGGTCAAATGTTTATGTAAAAAACATTTATTCATTGTTTTTTCTCTCTCAATCTTGTTCTTATAAACAGGCTACATAAAATAAATGAAACCCACAATCACAACTCCTCTCAGAGCTTTTGGAAACATAACCAATGGGAAATATTGTCTTTAATCAGGCTCTTTAATAAGTCATATTTTAGATAGTCAGAAGGGGAATCTCTGATATATTCTACCTGAAATCAACATAGTGGCTTATTTTCTTCTTTCTATTATCTATAACTATTCACGTAGCCTGCTATATTTACAAACTGAGGCAGCTCACGAGGCAGTGATCACGGTGCGTTCTGTCTGCTGTCTGCAGCAGCAGGCTGGGGGCTGCTACTGGCCGTGTGAGAGTAGCCTACTCCCGACAGCACCAGCCGCGATACAGACGTTGCTTGTGCTTTATATACAGTCTATGGGCCGGTGTAGTAAGTCGCATTGCTGTGCCGCTGTGCACTGCTTAGGTTATAAGCCCTGCAGCACGAGTCTAGCTGTAGTGTGAGGAGGAGACGGCACGGCAGCGCTCGCTACTCGGCTCTCAGGCGCTCGGTTGTAATGCGACTGTGCGACCTGATATGTGAGATGCTTTCGCGGAGCTTCTTTAAAACAGTTATTCCTCAAATGACCAGTAAAAGTAGCAAGATTTATCCCTGGTCGCCTGCTTTGACCATTTAATTCGCTCAGGTTACAGAAATATTTCTGAATAGGTCCATGACAGCAATGCTGTTGTATGCTAACCGTTAGCTCTAATCAAAACACAGACATGCCTGCGCGGTGACGTCGCATGACGTGGGCACGTCCTTTTGCGCATGCGCAGGGATCGATCAAAAGAATCAAAATTTTAATTCCTTAACAATTCCTTTGGAATTGAAAGTTTGGAACCGGTTCTAAATTTAGCACCGGTTCCGATGCCCATCCCTAATGGTGATGTTGTAAGCATGTTTTTTTCACACAAAAATATTTTTTGCATGAAAAAGTAAATTTTCTTGCTGTCAACTTAATCAACTGTTGTGCCAAAGCAAATTGATTCAGATAGAAAAACTTATATCATACATGTTGATGAACTACCAACATATGAAACCATGTGATGATGATAACTGAAGATTGGCCTGAATTGCTGAGAGAGGTAGTTTTTTTCTCAAATTGTGGCAGTGGGGTAAAGTGAGACAAATGCTGTGGGGTAAAGTGAGACAGTGTCTATGCCCTCTTTTAATGAATCCATTATATTTGAGGTAGCAAGGAGACTAGTTTGAATAAGACAAAAGACAATGTGGGCTGGAGGTGGGGGTCGATCGTTGAAGGGGTGTCAGCAAGGGCATGGTTTGGCACGTATATGTGGGGGACAGGAGAGTGACCTTTAACATCAATAGACTAAGTAATGTGTCTTTATTCAATGAATGATCCCAATAAAACAAATGCAGAAAAATATTAATCAAAGACTGAAAAGATGGAAAAAGACAGCTGGGTCTAGTATTGTGTTCTGAGTCCCAGGCTGTTCTAGCTGGTTCTGATTGTCCTTTGCTCTGACCCCCAGACACTAGCTGGCTCTAAGGGTCCTGTGTTCTGACCCACAGACTGTGTTTTAATCTAACTGGTTATATCTGTCATTTGAATGTTAATTATTGAATATGAATTATATGTTGTATATGATCAGAGTTACTTTCAAGTGTTTAGAAAAATGTTTTGCTTGATTGACCAAACCCCATGATTCTGTTACTAGTCCGACATTAGTTTTGGAATATTTGGTTTTCAAGCTAGCTGTCAGGATTCTAACTGTTACAATAAGTGGATCAGTTTTCCCCCTTGATTTCTCTGGTCTGTCTCAGTTTACCCCACAGCTGGGGTAAAGTGAGACACAAGACAACTTTTTTTTAAACAATCATATTTTCACTGCCCTTTGTCTTGAATAAATTCTGCTAATTCCCATTTCTAGGAGACATCCTGAATTAATGGAAAATGTGTACATTTGACTGATAAATGATTTTAGCTCGCTTAGAGGGGAACAAATGTAAAAAGTGTCTCACATTACCCCGTTCTCCCCTATTTAAAAAAAATATCATTATTAGATTTTTTGTCATAATCGAGCAGCCCAACCTTGCAATTTTCATGGTTTGGATCAATTATTAACAATTACATGATTAGGCAGGTAATCCATAATTAACATTTGGACTTCATATCTAGGCTACAGATTGTTTATTGGGATTTAGTGGAGACTCAGTGAGCTCCATGGTAACGCAGTGATTGACAGACTGACTGAAATGCACTTTAGCAGACACCCCTCTTGAAAATCGATAAACTTTTCGCCTTAACTTTAGCGACCACAAAAAAAGTCGGTCCCCGTACTTTTTTTATATTTATTTGACATGAAATCTATAGATTACATTTAAATGTGTAAATTATCTGCTTTTTCTTTAGGAAATTTGAGAACATTTCCTCCAAAGTTCTGAATGATTCAGGATCTCCTACTCTCTACCAGCTGACACCAAAGGAAGAGAACATTGGAACTATGAAAAGAATGACTCTTGGTAAAAAAGATCCAAATAAAATCAATAAAACCATCTTGCTTGTGGGTGAAACAGGATCAGGAAAATCTGTTCTGATCAACGCTCTGGTCAACTACGCCATGGGAGTGAAGTGGGAGGACGGTGTCTGGTTTCAGATCGTAGAAGATGAGAAGAGAAGTCAGACAGAAAGTCAGACATCAGATGTGATCGTGTACGAGATCTTTGGTTTTGAAGATAAAACTCTGCCCTACTCTCTGACCATCATTGATACTCCTGGATTCGGAGACACCAGAGGGATCGAACTAGATGAGATGGTCAGTGAAAGATTATTTGACTTGTTCCGCTCAGAAAATGGAGTTCATGAGATTAACGTGGTGGGTCTGGTGCTGAAAGCAAGTGAGAATCGACTGGATGACCGACTGAGGTACATCTTTGATTCAGTGGTCTCTTTGTTTGGAAAAGACATGGAGAAGAACATCGCTGCCCTCATCACACACTCAAATGGTCTCACACCTAAAAATGTTCTACAAGCTTTAAAAGATGCAAAGATTAAAAGTGCCAGAGGTGAAGAAGATGAGCCTCTTCATTTCCTGTTCGATAACTGCCAAAGCACACAGAAAACAAAGAAGGATATGAAAGGTTTAAAACGTGTATGGGACTTCACAAAGGAACAGATGGGTGAATTAACTGAGTTCCTGAAAGAAACTTCAGCTCAGAAGCTGAAAACAACTGTTGAAGTGTTGAATACACGCGTCGAACTGAAGGCATGCATCCAAAACCTGCATGAGAGAGTTGAGCTGATTGAACTACAACAGAGAGAAATCCAACAGACTGAGGAAGGTCTGAAGAAACATGAACAAGAGATGAATGATCGTAAAACCTTCATGATAGAAGTTGATGAGCCCTACAAAGAGAAAGAACCAATAGATAAACAACAAATAAATAGCAGGAGATTGGGGTATGACTTTGAACTAGCTGTTCGCTGCAAGAAGTGCGAGGAGAACTGTCACTTTCCTGGATGCACAACGACCTTGACAGCAGCGGATTGTACGGTCATGAAAAGAGGCCACTGTACTTCATGTACCGGGAAGTGTCCTGTGTCAGATCATGTGAAAGACAAGTGGATCTATGTGACCAAGACGAGGAAAGTTACGAAAACCCTACATGACGTAATAGAGCAATATTCAAAGCGTAAAGTAGACAAAGAAGGAAGTTTGAAAGATCTTAATAACATAATGACACAACTTCAGGAAGACAAAGATCGGTGGCTGGATGAGTCCTTTGCGCATGTTCTCAGACTGGAGGAAATTGCCCTCAATGTTAATTCAGTGTCCACTCACAAGCACCTGGACTTCCTGATTGAGAAGATGACGGAAAAAGGAGACACAGAGAAGGTCCAGAAATTGGAAGAGATGAAAAGTCGAATGGATGAAGGAACCAGAGCAGGAATGCGGTACGCACAAGGAGCAGAAGGTGGTAAAGCAAAGACGTAGGTGAACTACATCATGGTGAGCAGGCAAGAAAGGAGCCAAGGGCATTAGGGATAAGTATAAATAATATAAAATTTATATGAAATATTTTGATGAAGTAACCATAAGTGAGTTAATGAATTTTGCCTAATACACAGTTTTTTACTATTTGGTATAATATAATTATAATTTAATTAGTTTAATTTGATTCGATGAATGATGTGTTGCTCTATTTAGGACAATATGTGTTTTTCTCTGTTGTGATCTAGAGGTTTTGGCTTTTGTTTGTTTTGTGTATTTTCATGTCAATTCACAGCAGATAGAAGAGAGGGATTTGGTTCATTGTGAGGGAGTTTTTTTGTGGGTGATGCTGATTCACACTATCGATTAATGAGGGAACAAATCTGCTGTTAAAATATCTGAATACCTGCTTAATGCTACACTAGATATATGATAAGTTTTTTGTTTCACAATATGTGTATATTTAATATGATTATACATTCATAAGAAAATCTTTTTGTTGTTGGGAAACTAAATACATGTAAACTCATTGTAAAGGAGTTTGGCCTGGAGTGGGGTTGAATCCTCCTCCTGTGTGTGTTACAGCACAGGTGAGGTGTTGTAGGAAACGAGGTGTGGGACCATGTGAAGCAAGATCATACAACACCTTGAGTGAAAACATTTACAGCCTGTGTTGTCTATAGTTAATGTGTGTTAATTCTATAACCACAAAGGGGAGAATGCTTTTCCCCAGTCATATCTGCATGTCTGTGTATCACTGATGATGGCTTTTGTTTACAATCAATAAAGATCTACTGAGAATCAGAATATTGTCTCATCTGGTATTTTAGTAACTGCACTAGACACAATTATATTTCAGCTTTTACAACATATTGAGTTTTCACTGGATTATCAGCAAGTTTTTGAGCCTAAAAATGTGTTTGCCTTTTTCACTAAAACATACAGTATTATAAAAAAATTCAAGGTGATACAGAAACACAGACCAACATTAAAACTGATGTTTCATTTAAGTCTCTTGGATCTCAATTAGATTTTCTTAATAAATAACTAAAGATTAAAGATTTAAAATACTGATTTGATTCTGTTTTATCCTGTTTGGTTATTGTTGTAGGACACAACTATTTACATTTATACAGATTTACTCTTTGCGTCAGTAATTTAAGACTCAAAGAAAACTGACATAGAAACATCTTTATACAAACAAATTGATAGACGTAAAAAATATATTTTGGACAGAATTAGAACGAATATTTAGCATTATATGTTAAATGTGATTTTCAGCATCTGGTAGAAACAACAATACTTTTGGAAATAAGTGAAGGATGATTTTGTTGTTATTGTTTGAACATCTACGTCAAATATGACATGGTCAAGCAGCTTTTCAATATAAGAAATAATAAGTTAAGGAGTGTGATCACTGACAATTTAATCACTAATAATCACATCAAGTTTTTATTTGAATGGAGAAGACAACCAGCATTGTGTCCTTTTGTCCAGCAGATGGCGGCAGTGTATTAGAAAAACAGAAAGGAGATGAGCAAGACCAGTGCAGATTATACAATAGTAGTAAACACTTAGAAATCTGATCGTGAGCAATAATCAGAGAAAACAGACCATAGACACAGTTAAGTCAATTAAAAAGTAATATCGCTGAAAAGTGTTGCTTCTTTACATACTATAATTGTATAGCTTTGCCAATTTGTCTGTGACAATGTTCTAAAGGTTAATGGTCAGATAAAAGTGTCCACTAAGTATAAACTAAGAATATATATATTGAATATATTGTTTTTGTAGTTTAGTATCAATAGTTATTTTGTAATAAGGTTTTGCTTGTTTTGAAGTGGAGTTGTGGTTGTTGGGGGACGTAATTGGACACTCACTTGCCATTCAATGTGTGATTTTAGCTCTGTTGTAAACTTTGAGGAGAATAAATGAAGCCTTTTTATTTCAACCTTGCATATCACAGTATGTTATATAATACTGTAGATTTTCCGGGATTACATTTAGAGGACATGAGCTTTTTCTGGCCTTTGCTATACTGCCATGTTTACTTCATAAGATGTAATTATTTCCTTTGATCAAATGCTGAATCTTTGATCATCTTAATTGAAAATCTTAATTATTCTTTAGCTTTCTGCTCTTAAATTTAAAACCTTGGGAACATCACAAGGTGAGATAATAGCACAACATGACAAAATATTAAGAGGCCATTATTAAAGTGGACCCCAGTCATCAGCTTACCTTGACATTAGAGACTCAAGGCCCCAACTCGACAGTATCCAGCAGAGAAGGCCGTCCATTAGTTCCTGCAATGGCAAACAAAAGAACCAGGTTAGCTTATTGTTCGATTACAAATAACATTATTTTGAAACCAACGATAATGATAGCAACATCCTGTAGCACAGTGCCACACTAACCGCTGCTGCCTGGTCAAAAAATAAGTTACTGACACTTCAAACTAATATTAGTATTTTATGCTTGCTATCTAGAAAGAGAGAATCAATATCATCTGGTTAAATGGTTATGTGTAACTTTACGTAATGCTTTCTTTACTACAATTGCTATAAAGTAACGTTAGCGGGTTACATTAACTGGTAGTCGCAGTGTTGTCCCCCGCTGTCAACCGGTTGAAAATAAGTTACTGACAACATACACTTAAAACTAATGTTTGACAATATCATATGCACACACACTGTTATCTAGCTCAAATGTTTACATGTAACTTGAAGTTATGCTATTTTTACTACATTCTGACTTCAAGTGTAATTGTAGCTTCCAATATTAGTATTGACCGACATTCCTGCAAAGCTATTTCAATACCGTTGTAGCTTCATACACAAAAGTTACCAAGTAATTATGAAAAGTAAAAAACGTAAAATGTTGATACAAATGAACGCAGATTTAACATTACCTTCAGCAGAGATGTTTTCCTGTTCACGATGGTCATCAGTCCGGTCATGGAGGGGAAAATGACAATGGCGGAGCTGGGGCAAGAATACATGATAAACTATGACCCGATAGTTGCTAAAACAAACTGGTCAGGAGTGAATAACACATTTTTATATCAGTAAGAGAATAGGTAGTAGCAAATAAATTGTCTGTCTGTCCGTCTTTTTCCCTCTCCACTGCACACTCAGTCAATCAAAGATCATTGGCAAAAAAAAAATAGAGGAAAATAACACGGACTGATCCACTGCTGTAAGAACTGGCACTGCTATTAAAACACGCACACGCACGCACAACACACACACACACACACACACACACACACACACACACACACACACACACACACACACACACACACACACACACACACACACACACACACACACACACACACACACACACACACACACACACACACACACACACACACACACACACACACACACACACACACACACACACACACACACACACACGCACACACGCACACACACACACCTTCTTGCTAGCTAAAAGCGGAGTTTGAGACTATATAGTCAACGGAGGCAGACGTCAATTAAAGATTTACATCATCATGTTTGTATCTGATTTCCGAGCGGTTTGGTTTGTTACAAATGGCAGAGATGTAATTATTATACTGGATACTTAATTGATTTAGAAGCGTAGGCTTTCATACCAAAATGTTAAACTGTATTGTATGTATGCGCCATCTGCGTATACAGTCTAGCCCCGGTAAATCAACAATCGGTGACGGGGGCACGAGACTTGTGTCTCTGCGCACACGGCAATGTAGTCACCCCATTGACTAAGGGTGGCCCCCTAATCAAGCTAACTGGCTATGTCAACATTGAAAGCTTTAGCTTAAAAATCAATGCCGTTGTGAGTACCATATCTGCACGGGTGCAAGATCTGCACGGGGCGTGTCCTAGATGCGTGATTATGACGCACTTCCTGTAAACGGTGTCTTTTAAATGCGCATGCGCGTCACTCAGTAGCCGGTGTATGGTGTTATTCCCTGCTCTTTAGGTAAGTATTAACGATCTCCTATGGTTTTCTAATCAAAGACTATGAATAATAATCTAATGTACAAAGATAAACCTTAGTCATACGCTTGTCAAATTACTGAAATTAAACATACGTTGTATAACATGACCGTTTGCTTTGATAAGATAGCCTAATATGTGTGGCTTTAGATTGATGGCTAACGTGAGCTAATAAACGTTAGCGGGGGCTTTCATCAATATAGGATTAGTTTTGTAGGTGATAATTACCCTATCTCTATTACCAGGGAATTAATTTTTTTTCTGGCCTTAATTCCGAAAACTGTCTTTGTTTATTTCATTTATTTACACAGAAATGGAAGCGTTATACACTGAAGTAAAGCATTACCTCACTCACAAAAGTTACCACAGCCTAACAACAACAAGGCCAACATTAGGAAGCTCTCAAAGACCTACTTTCTGAAAGGCAAGTCACAGTGTGTCAAACGCAAATGCACATTTGAGCCAGTTTATCGGAAGTATTCTGTATTAGCACTATTACTTTGATTTTTTCTTCCAAGTACTGCCCAAAACATTTGCTTGTATTTAACCTTTATTTATAACTTGGCAATTTCACTAGATTTCCTGAAGCTACTTGTTGTCATAATGTTACCTAGCCACAGATTGTACATACACATTCATAAATGAACTAGGGCTGCCCCCCTAATAGTTGACTAAAACATTAGTCGATCAGAAAGGTTATACGTCAGACCAGATTTCATTGGTTGCTTGGTCACAGAAAGAAAACTCTTTAGGAAAAATGAAATATAAACAGACTTGAAACTTTGTAACTGCTCTTTTTCAAAATAATTACTACTTAGCAGCAGTCCAGGTTACTGTGATAGAACCTGCGGGTTGGCTTGAGTGTTTAGGCCATGATTAATTGATTGATAGATGTATAATAATACAAGTGTTAGTAGGGAACCCAGAAGCTATATTACTTGGTCTTTAATGTAATGTGTATTTCTTTATAGGTGTTTCCACTATAGTGCAAAGATGGCTTTGCATTGTCAGCGGCCTCAACTTCAGCCTTGCGGCCGACTTTGACGGAGCAGAAACAGGGCGTCAGTGCCCCCCCCCTTCCCGTCGAGAGGAGTGGACACTGGGCATCCGTGCCCCTCTCAGCATTAATATTTGTATATTTTATGTAATTCAAATCAGTTCTATTTTTGTACTATAAATCTTTTCAAACTAATATTTTGCATAGGTGCTCTGCACAGTTTGGAAACCTTTTGATTTGCCAGATGTGTACTTGTTTTTCAGCCTTAATATATGTATATTTTATGTGATTATAACTCTTCACCTGCCGCCCTTTCATTTTTGTTTTTCATTCTTCCATGGTTCTAGTTCATTATGGCATTTAATGTGGTTTTAGAAATTCAAGTCTGAGTCTATGAATACACCAAGATTTCTGTCTTGGTGTGTGCGTTCTAACATAACAGCTGTGCGCTGACTTTTAATTGTTCATCCCTTGCACCAAAGACCATTACTTCAGTTTTTTCATTGTTCAATTGAAGACAATTTTGGCACATCCGGTGATTGAAGTAGTTATTTAGCTGTTGATAAACAGCTTTTTCAATGATTTTGCTTAAAAATGGTAAGTTAGATATGGTTTGATGACTGTTGTTTTCAGAGCCTGTGGGAATACACCTGTGCAATATCGCCACTGCAGGCCACATGAATAAAAAAATATATAATCATATACAAATATGTCAGTGTGTGTGTGTCCGTGAACTATTCCCATTGAGAAATGTTCTGCAGAGACTCAGTGTAAATAGTAGGCTAGTTTGCTGTTTGGACAGTCGATGGCAGTGCTGCAAGACACTACAAAAGGTGGTATATGTGGTTGAATAAGAAAAATACAAATCAGATTAAACAAAATCTGATGTACTTTTTTATTTTATTTAATGAAGGTTGAATGAATGAATCTATTTATCAGTGATGCAAGACACTACAAATGCTCCAGGGGCTGGAAATTGTACATCAGAGCCACACCTTTACATTTTTTAACTGATAAATATCATTATGAAACTCTCATTATACACATTGTTTTTCAGTGTGATGTAAAATAACAGTGAACCCAGGGGATAGTTGTTCTTTTAATAAAATACTATTTCTTAAAATACATGCTAGAGTACATTAAACTAAAATACTCATTTAATGTTTAAAGTAGTATTAAATAAATGTTTAATTTAGCACTCAAACAGGGTTAAAACCGGGGGTTAAACCTTGCTAAACTATAAATTCGTATAAAATAAGATGTAATTTAACCTTAATAATGAGAGATGACTACTATAAGCCAAACGTAACAACTCATTTTAAACCTTGCAGAACAATAAATAAATCGATCTATCTATGGAGCCTACTGGCTAAGCTATCAGCTAGCGCGATCTTTTACGTAACAACTCATTTTAAACCTTGCAGTTTTAAAAATAAATCGATCTATCTATGGAGCCTACTGAGCGCGATCTTTTACATGTTGTTTGAGTTTCACCGATAGTATATAAACTATCTATAGTTAGCTTACTCGCTAAGCTATCGCACCATCAGCTATCGCGATCTTTTCAAATGTTGTGTATGTCCACATTGCTTTGGCGTAGCGTAGCGGTATCTATGGTGACAACGTCAAGTGTCGATACGTCATCAGTAGGCGCAGGACCCCGTGCCACGCCCCGTGCAGATCTTGCACCCGTGCAGATCTGGTACTCACACCGTAAAAATCCATTGACATCTTTAGCTAGGCTACTCGCCCTTAGCCAGTCCTTCCGTTGAAACGCAAAACTCACGGTTTAGTCGGTTGTCCCTTGGTGTTATCTGTAGCCTCTTCATCTCCAGTTTTTCCTCCAAAGACACTGAAGAAAAATTAAGATCCAGAAAAGAGAAAATAATCCGCCTCGTTTATGGTTATAATGTCCCATCGTCACTCAGACCGTTAACGTAACTTTGGCGCCTCAGCTTTACGTCTCGTCTGAACGTCTGCTGTCATTGGTCAAAGTCAGAGCCGTTGGGTGTAACGGCCAAATGGCTCCGGTCAAAGCACACGACCCGTCAATCATCTCACACTGTTGTTGTTGAATGACAGCAGTTGGACTATAAATAGCCTAGGTCCATGGCTATAACTAATAGCAAAAAGACTCATCTTGTTTACTAGTGTGATGCAGTGGCTGTTGTAGGCTATGTCCCACCTATTTACTGTTCCTTCTTTGTTGTTTATGTTTTTCTATAAATCACTTGCAGTAGCCTATTGGCAGTAACGATATTACAGCAAACCTTTGTATAGGCTATCACTCTTTAGCTGCAAAACAAACGGATTTTGACCACAGCTCTAAATATGTGATAGTCTAGTTAACAAAACAGTCAGACATGTAAATAGTCTATTGAGTGAATACAGGAATCTACAATACAAATAAACAGAGCAAAAACATTTTAAATAAGGTGTAGGCTACATACAAACTAAGGAACAAATCTAGACAATTTACTTCCTTGTCTTAAATACCTATCATAGGCCCATCATTTCATTGTCATGTTTTGGGGAATTAACGTCGAAGTTTTTCATGGCAAACTGAAGAGGACTGAACAGCCAATCACAAGAGAGGATTCATGCATCTCCATAGCAACGGCGGATCGTTTGGGGAAGGGTCAACTTCCGTGTTTGTGTTTCAGCTGCAGAGTGAGACGAGACTTTTCACCGCGAGCTGTCGGTAAGAACTGACATTATTATTATCACTATAAACACCCGAGTTTGTTTATTATTAACAGCATAATGTTCGGTAGCGATACTGTAGCCTACAATGAAAACACTATATCAGTTAAAGTCCTGCAAAGTAAGATACACAAATAAATGTTGCCTATAGGCGAGACTGCACGCTGTAAAAAGTGCTGGGTTGTTTTTTGTGAACAACCCAAGCCTATAGATTCCAGAGCCTATACGTTCTCTCTCTCTCTCTCTCTCTCTCTCTCTCTCTCTCTCTCTCTCTCTCCTCTCTCTCTCTCTCTCCTCTCGCTCTCTCCTCTCTCTCTCTCTCTCTCCCTCTCTCTCTGTTTGTGTGTTGTGTGTGTGTGTGTGTGTGTGTGTGTGTGTGTGTGTGTGTGTGTGTGTGTGTGTGTGTGTGTGTGTGTGTGTGTGTGTGTGTGTGTGTGTGTGTGTGTGTGTGTGTGTGTGTGTGTGTGTGTGTGTGTGAGTTTTGGATCTGTCAGTGCAGTTTGAAGTTTGAAAGTTTGGGATAAGCAGCCAGCTCCTGCAAGCATAAAGAACATTGTTTTTATAACCACTAGTCTATGACTGGACTGGACTATTATTTTTAAGAGGTTTAAACAGATATGTCAGCCTTTCCTGGACTATATAACAGTACTGAAGGGACCTACATGACACCTTGTTGACTTTTTATTTTCTGCTTAACATTTACCCTTTAGTTTAAACAATGTCCTTAGAAACCTGTTAAGTAGAGTACGCCATGTTAGTTCTTTATTTTATTTTGTCTTTTGTTTTTGTGTGTATTTGTTCTCTAAAAGAAAATCCATGGA
>CM047524.1:28182682-28214297 GCA_026122265.1 Ammodytes dubius | reverse complement strand
TGAATGAAAATGTTGAATGTTTAAAAGTTGAACATGTTGACGCCACAGTGGCACGGCTGATAGGCGCTGCCATCTGGGCTCTTATAAGTAGATAGCCTATATTGATTAAACGAAGGTTTTTTTAGAAGATCAATTCTTGTTCTTACATGTATAAACATGGCATTCTGCTGATTAATAGCTTTTTTTTTTGTACTGTCTATGATTAATATAGGAAAAGGCCTATCCATCTATGTTTAAATATTTTGGATATTGGTTTGAATTTCAGGCCATTCAAGCAATTTTTTTAAACTTTTAAATGTCGTAAAATACGTGAAGCTCCGTGATTGGCCGTTTGTCAGTGAAATGCATCTTGGGAGTCGTAGTTTAACTATCCCATTCATCAGAAGGTGCACTTTTTAAAATGAATACTACATTTTATTTTTTCAATTCAAATTTTTATAAATCAGACCTATTTTCCAACTCCGCTGTTAATCTTAAAATACAAATAGAATAAATAAATGAATAAATACAGTAGCCTACAGTACAGTAAATCGTATATTGGTTTGCATTTTTTTTGGGGGGGGGGGGGTTTCCTCCTAATTAAGTCTTGGAACATCCTAAAGACCTAACAACAACAGGTCACGGCGGTCGAAACATTAATATAACTTATTTTTGCACCTGAAATCTTTATAAGACAATATATTTCCCAAAGTGACGCCTGGAAGCGAATAGTAATATTTTTTCGGACACCCCTAAAGTGGATCGCACCATTCCTTAACCCTGACGTCACTCCCGCAACGTCTGAGCTCGCGCGCTTCGCCCCGGACGGACCCGCTGTAGTTCAATGTAAGTAGCGATCCTATTTATCGTTAAAGTTAAATAAACTTTACTTTCTGAGGCAATGAATTTCCTAATTACATATGGTCAAGTATTTATGGATTCGTGGTAATGTTAGCTAGTTTCTAACGTTTGCCCCAAGTGACAGTTCAGGCTTGATAAACATAAGCTAACTAGTATAAGCTAGCAGGTGAACGGTCACTTACCATAGCCCACATTACTACTGCTATAATAGCTAGCTAGCTGTGCCTGTGACTCGGCATTTCATACCGTAATATAAAATATCACATTAGCTAATGTAAGCTAACGGTCACGAGCAGTGAGACAATGGAGGGTGAGTGTGTTGTAGATTCATTTTTTGACATCATTATCGATTGAATATTCCATTGAAAAAGTCTTGACATCTGGCTCATACAGTTCACCAGTACTTTATACATGGAGAATATTCATTATGAGATTTCAGGGAAAGCAGAGAAGTTTAAACAGATGTCAGCCTTTCCTGGACTATATAACAGTACTGAAGGGACCTACATGACACCTCGTTGACTTTTTATTTTCTGATTAACATTTACCTTTAGTTTAAACATGTCCTTAGAAACCTGTAAAGTAGAGTACGCCATGTTAGTTGCTTGTTTTATTTTGTCTTTTGTTTTTGTGTTTCTGTCAGTTTTTCTCTCTAAAAAATATCCATAAATAAAGTATTTAAAGAAAAGTCTTGAGCTGCTGTGGTGGTTAATGTAAGTCTAAACATTAGCTGTTGTAACAGGTCTCCCTTTGTTTTTGTTTTTTTCAGGGAAGCAGAAGTTTAAAGCGACCGGGTTGGATTGGGTAAGTCCATGTGTGCTGAATGATGACCAGATATATCAGTGTTATGTCAATGAGGGAATTGTAATAATGACTAATTATTTATTAAGATTAAAAGTATTATATGGTAATGAATGAAGTTTGAATAATTTATATATAATATTAATGAGAGAAGGGATAAGGTTAATTCTATTGTACACAAGTAGAAAACAACATGAGCAACAAAACAGAACAGCTGTAAAAAACTAAAACTAAAAAACTGTAAAAAAATAATAAAATCTTCGAGACACATGTACAAACACTGCAAGAGAGAGCACCTGTCATATTGGCTATTAAAGGTGAAATCAGTGATTCTGGAGAACGCTTGTTGTCAAAATCAATGAATATCTCCTCACAATCTGCTACCTGTCTGTACTGTGTGTGCTGAAAAGAAATCCTGTGTTAATTCACAGCCTAGGCTCTGTAAACTGGTATGTTGCTATAGCTACAGTGGGCCCTTTGTTTATACCAGTTTACAGAGTCCAGGCTGTGTTTTTCCAGCACACACACAGTACAGACAGGTAGTGGATCATGAGGAGATATTCACTGATTTAGACAATAATGTATTTCAGTTCTCCAGAATCGCTGACTCCACCTTTAATTAGGGCAATTTGACCTCAAATTAATATCACAATTTTACATTTTACATTTTACCTCGATTATGATTTACAAACTATTATTTATTATTAATCTTTGGCCCTCAAAGCTCACTGACAATGTTTGTACTGTAAATGTGCTCAACTATTCAAGCTGGGATATTTTATATAAAGAAAGAGTGCATATCTTTATTATTAAAAAAACAATAAAACACAAAGATGAACTCACAGTTTGTGACAACAGTGCAGCAGCGCCAGAATGTAGAAAGTGCAAATTGAGACAGATTTAAATCACTCAGTAATATGTCAGTGGGTTAGTGAAGAAACGTTTTCTTTTTTCATAGTCAGTATTTGGTTGAAACTTAATATAGCTGGTTATTGATTTATAATCAGTTTCTGGTGATAATGAGTCAGAATAAAGGGTTCTCAGTTTACAGGTTTACGGAAGATGGAAAAAGAATAATTGGTTTCCAAATAAAATAGCGTTGGATCCGTGGGTAAAGATGTGGAACAAATATTAAAATATGCGCAAAATCTTTGCCATGTGCAAGTTTCCAATATAAAGCACTAAACAGTTTAAACAAGATGTTACAGGAATACATTTTGATTGTTTAGCCGACAGGAGGATGTCGGGAGGACAGGGAGAAGGCAGCAGGACCTATCAGCACAGAGGTAAGTGAAGCCCTGATTACACTGGACAAAAAACAACACTAAAGCCCGCTAACACCCGGTTAATGTCTATCGACTTCACCTCCGATCGGCATCAATGTGAACATCACACCTAGAAAACCTTTGCTTTCTCTTTCTCCTTCAATTTGGAGATATTTTTTGCGATTGCGATTATAGTAAAATAATATTGCGGTTTGTAGTGAAATGGTATTATGATTGTACTTGAATTGGTTTTCAAGGAAAATGAGAGATAATTGACAGTTATAGATATCTCAATTTATAACCATGTGTAAGTTTGAAATAGTACCAATATAAAGCCCTGTTTCACGCTGAACCCCACAAACAATAACAATAATTTTAATTAAATTAATAAATAAATAAATAATAATTAAAGATAATTTTTTGTAATTTTCAAGCTTTATTAGGCAGTATAGAGTTGAAATGGGGAGACAGAGAGAGAGAGAGAGGGGGGATGACCTGCAGTAAAGGTCCACAAGTCGGATTTGAACCTGCGACCACTGCAACGAAGGCCTGAGCCAATATGGTACGCGCTCTATCCACTACGCCACCGGAGCGCCCCAATAAATAATAATTAAACCTGAAAGCTGAAGACACCACCATCCTGAATGGTTTGTTTTAGCACTGGGTCATGTATTCCCGCCCCAGCTCCCCCTGTTATTTGCCCTTCATGGCCAGACTGATGACTACTGCTGTGAAAAGGAAAACATCTCTGCTGAAGGTAATGTAAAATCTGCGTTCATTTGTATCAACATTTTACGTTTTTTAGGATTTTACTTTTCATAATTACTTGGTAACTTTTGTGTATGAAGCTACAACAGTATTGAAATAGCTTTGCAGTAATGTCGGTCAATACTAATATTGATAAGCTAGTAGCGCAAAGAAGCTACAAGATCTTTCATTTTTGGTAACAAACTTCTTCACCCGTAAACTGCTACTTAATCCACCGAACTGATGTAGTTAGTTTAGTCAGTACATTTAACTATTTCTTGATAGTAACGTAACTTCAAAAACACTTGAAGTCAAAATGTGTAGTAAAAAGAGCATAGCTTTAAGTTACAAGTTAACATTTGAGCTTGATAACAGTGTATACGCTTATAATATTGACTAACATTAGTTTTAAGTGACTTATTAATGACAGAGCAGCAGTGAGGGACAACACTGTGACTGCCAGTTAACGTAACCCTCTGTTAATGCTAACGTTACTTCATAGCTATTGTAGTAAAGAAAGCATTACGTAAAGTTACAAATAACCATTTAACCAGATGATATTGATTCTCTCTTTCTAGATAGCAAGCTTTAAATTCTGACGAATATTAGTTTTAAGTGTCAGTAACTTATTTTCCTAACATATTTGCCGGGGACAACACTGCGACCACTGCTCCCGTTACATGTGGTTCTGTCACTGACCTATACCACTGTGCTACAGGATGTTGCTATCATTATCGTTGGTTTCAAAATAATGTTATTTGTAATCGAACAATAAGATAACCTGGTTCTTTTGTTTGCCATTGCAGGAACTAATGGACGGCCTTCTCTGCTGGATACTGTCGAGTTGGGGCCTTGAGTCTCCAATGTCAAGGTAAGCTGTTGACTGGTGTCCACTGTAATAATGGCCAGTTAAAATGTTGTCATGTTGTGCCATTATCTCACCCAAGGTTTTAAATTTAAGAGCAGAAAGCTAAAGAATAATTAAGATTTTAATTTAAGATGATCAAAGATTCAGCATTTGATGTGGTCAAAGGAAGTAATTACATCTTATGAAGTAAACATGGCAGTATTGCAAAGGCCAGAAAAAGCTCATTTCCTCTAAATGTAATCCCTGAAAATCTACAGTATTTTAGAACATACTGTGATATGCAAGGTTGAAATAAAAAGGCTTCATTTATTCTCCTCAAAGTTTACAACAGAGCTAAAATCACACATTCTATGGAGTGTCCAATTACGTCCCCCAAAAACCACAACTCCACTTCAAAACAAGCAAAACCTTATTATTACAAAATAACTATTGATACTAAACTACAAAAACAATATATTCAATATATATATTCTTAGTTTATACTTAGTGGACACTTTTATCTGACCATTTACCTTTAGAACATTGTCACAGACAAATTGGCAAATTGCTATACAATTATAGTATGTAAAGAAGCAACAGTTGCAATATTACCTTTTTATTGACTTAACTGTGTCTATGGTCTGTTTTCTCTGATTATTTCTCTGATTACTGCTCACGATCAGCTTTCTAAGTGTTTACTACTATTGTATAATCTATATGACCTTGTGTCATTCATATTTAAATTTAAGAGCAGAAAGCTTAATAATATTTCAGATTTTCAATTAAGATGATCAGTGATTCAGCATTTGATGTGGTCAAATGAAATAATTCAGCTCACTCAAAATGGCAATATTGCAAAGGCAAAAAAGATCAAGTCCTCTAAATGCAATGCATCAACACACTGGTCTTGCTCGTCTCCTTTCTGTTTTTCCTGATACACTGCCGCCATCTGCTGGACAAAAGGACACACTACTGCTGGTTGTCTTCTCCATTCAAATAAAAACTTGATGTGATATCATTACTAATTAATTCACACAGTTTAAAATAATAAAACATTACTAACATAACAAACAATGAAAACATATTGAAAATAAGCAGAGAAGCAGAGAAACTCAGTGGGAACATTGCTGTGTGCTCCAGTGTTTTAATGTGTTAATATCTCAACTACAGGGGTCAGCAAACACTCTCTCTTACTTAGAGAACAAACAGGTTTTACATTGTCAGTGATCACACTCCTTAGCTTATTATTTCTTATATTGAAAAGCTGCTTTACCTTGCCATATTTGAGGTAGATGTTCAAACAATAACAACAAAATCATCCTTCACTTATCTCCAAAAGTATTGTTGTTTCTACCAGATGCTAAAAATCACATTTAACATATAATGCTTAATATTCATTCTAATTCTGTCCAACATATATCTTTTATGTCTATCAATTTGTTTGTATAAAGATGTTTCTGTCAGTTTTCTGTTTTGAGTCTTAAATTACTGACGCAAAGAGTACATCTGTAAAAATGTAAAAAGTTGTGTCCTACAACAATAACCAAACAGGATAAAACAGAATCAAATCAGTATTTTAAATCTTTAATCTTTAGTTATTTATTAAGAAAATCTAATTGAGATCCAAGAGACTTAAATGAAACATCAGTTCTAATGTTGGTCTGTGTTTCTGTATCAACTCGAAACATTTTATAATACTGTATATTTTAGTGAAAAAGGCAAACACATTTTTAGGCTAAAAAACTTGCTGATAATCCAGTGAAAACTCAATATGTTGTAAAAGCTGAAATATAATTGTGTCTAGTGCAGTTAATAAAATACCAGATGAGACAATATTCTGATTCTCAGTAGATTTTTATTGATTGCAAACAAATCATCATCAGTGATACGCAGACATGCAGATATGACTGGGGAAAAGCAGTCTCCCTTTGTGGTTATATCACTTAGAATTAACACACATTAACTATAGACAACACAGGCTGTAAATGTTTTCACTCAAGGTGTTGTATGATCTTGCTTCACATGGTCCCACACCTCGTTTCCTACAACACCTCACCTGTGCTGTAACACACACAGGAGGAGGATTCAACCCACTCCAGGCCAAACTCCTTTACAATGAGTTCACTTGTATTTAGTTTCCCATCAACATAAAATATTGTCTTACAAATATATAACCATTTTATATAAACATGATTATAACAGGGGGCGCCCTTAGCTCAGTTGGTAGGGCGTCCCCCCCATGGGCCTCGGCCAGCAGCGGACCCGGGTTCGATTCCAGCCTCTGCATGTCACTCCCCTCTCTGCCCCATTTCAACTCTGTCTCTACACTATCAATAAAGCATAAAAATGCCCAAAAATATCTTTAAAATATAAAAACATGATTATAACAGATTTGTTAAACCCTTTTATTGATAGACAGAATCAACATCACCTATAAAGCACCTCTTACTTCTATTATTAGTGTTCTTCCTTTCAAGCCCGAATAAAGGCCTCTAGGAACAATCTTAATTGGTTAAGTGGAGGCTGGTAGGGATAGGGTGTACAGTCTTACAATCAGCCAAAACTTGCGACAGAAAAAAAGGCAAAACCTCTAAATCACAACAGAGGAAATTCACATGTTCCTTTCTAAACAACACAACACACATCGTATCAAACTTAAGGAATTAGGGTGATATAAAGATTCTTTTAGATTATACCAAATAGTAAAAACTATTTATGAAGCTTTGTTCATTAATTCACCTCAGCCAACCTAATCAAATCAGTGTCAACAAGTTATAATTAAAATTCTCAACTAAATCTCTGTTGGCTCCTCTCTTGTCTGCTCTCAGTGATGTTATCAACCTCTTTGCTTAACAAGACATGATTTGGAAACATTTGTTTCTACTCAGCAGTTCGCTCGTGATGATGTTGTTCACCTACTTCCCCATCACAACTCCTTTTACTGCTTTACCAGCTTCTTAAATTGCGCTACCAGCTGCTGTCAGTTTACCAAACGCATACCGCATTCCTGATCTGGTTCCTTCATCCATTCCACTTTTCATCTCTTCCAGTTTCTGGACCTTCTCTGTGTCTCCTTTCTCCGTCATCTTCTCAATCAGGAAGTCCAGGTACTTGTGTGTGGACAGGGAATTAACATTGAGGGCGTTTTCCTCCAGTTTGAGAACATGCTCATAAGACTTTTCCAGCCACTGATCTTTGTCTTTCTGAAGTTCTTCCAGCTTCTTCTCAAGTCTTTCCAGAAGGCTTGTTGTGTTCCCACAGCCTGCTTCAGCCTGGTCATACTTCTCTTTCAGGTCTTTTAGGGTCCTCTGAACTTTTCTTGTCTTGTTCACATATACCCTGTTTTCTCTCACATGATCTGACACAGGACACTTCCCGGTACATGAAGTACAGCGATCATCTTTCATGACCTCACACCATGAGGGACTCAAGGCCATTGTGCATCCAGGATAGTGACAGTTCTCCTCACACTTTGTGCAGCAGACAGCTTTAGTATCCCACCTTGCATTGATCTGTTCTCGGTCTTTGTAGACCTCATCGACTTCTATCTTGAAGTCTTTATTCTTCTTCATCTCTTCTTCATGTTTCTTCACACCGTCGTGCAGCTGTCGGATTTCTTTCTGTTGTAGTTCAATCAGCTCAACTCTCTCTTGCAGGTTTTGGATGCAGCCTGTCAGCTTGACTCGCCCCTTCAAAACTTTAATGGTTTTCATCAGCTTCTGAGGTGAAGTTTCTTTCAGGAACTCAGTGAATTCACCCATTTGTTCCTTTGTGAAGTCCCATGCATGTTTTAAACCACCCTTATTTTTCTTTGTTTTCTGTGTGCTCTGGTGGTTGTTAAAGAGGAAATGAAGAGGCTCATTCTCTTCATCCTTGGCACATGTAATTTCTGCATCTTTTAGAGCTTTTAGAACATTTTTAGGTGTGACACCGTCGGAGTGTGTGATGAGAGCAACGATGTTCTTATCAATGTTGTTTGCAAACAGAGACAGCACTGAATCGAAGATGTACCTCATTCGGTCAGTCAGTCGATTCTCACTCGCTTTCAGCACCAGACCCACCACATTTATCTCATGAACTCCTTCATCCGAGCTGAACAAGTCAAGTAATCTTCGACTGATTCTGGCATCTTGTTCGGTCCCTCTGGTGTCTCCGAATCCAGGAGTATCGATGATGGTCAGAGAGTAGGGCAGAGTGTTACCTTCAAAACCAAAGATCTCGTACATGATCACATCTGATGTCTGACTTTCTGACTGACTTCTCTTTTCATTTTCTTTCTTCTCCTCTTTCACCTCTTTCTTTTCCTCCTCGTCTTCTTTCTCTTCCTTTATCTTCTCCTCCTTTTCCTTTTCTTCCACGATCTGAAACCAGACATCGTCCTCCCACTTCACTCCCATGGCGTAGTTCACCAGAGCGTTGATCAGAGTAGATTTTCCTGATCCTGTTTCACCCACAAGCAAGATCGTTTTATTTATTGTGTTTGGATCTGGTTTACCAAGAGTCATTCTTTTCAGAGTTCCAATGTTCATTTTCTCTGGTGTCAGCTGGTAGAGAGCAGGAGATCCTGAATGGATCAGAACTTTGCAGGTGATGTGATCAAATTTCCTAAAGAAAAAGCAGGTCATTCACAAAATATAGATTTTAACTCCTCCTAGTACAACATGTTTTTTTTTGTTTCATTGTTAAAGCCATGGCAAATTACATATTAAAAAAATTACAAAAAAAGTTTAATTATTGATTCATCAAAAGGTAAAATCTGAAACATTTGAAATGGATGAAAAGACCATTTCCCTAACCCTAACCGCAGGCTGCCTTGTTGGCCAATCACCAAACACTATGCAACATTTACACACAACAGGTACACAAGAATTATCCCTCTAAATGGTCACTAATGCCCCACTAAAATGTGTTGTGGTGTGTTTATCTGCACAGTCCTCCTCTCTCTAGCTGTATTTTGCATAGTAACATTTGTTGGTTTCGTTTTGAAAACACAAGATTCAGAATTAGCTCCACCCCAGCTCCTCCCACTGCGCACGGGGGAAATTCTGTGGTGGGTGGACACACTCAGAGATAGCCTAACTATCAGTTTTAGCAGCTGAGCTAACCGAAGCAGAAGTGGATAGGGGAGGGGTTTCTGCTCTGTGCTCTGCTGTATGTTCAACACTCTCTACGTGCTCAATTGATTGACGCCGAGAAATGTCCCGACGGAGCAAAGGAAACCAAAACAAAGCAAAATACAGGGGGGGGGGGGCTGTGCAGATAAACACACCACCACATTCCAGTGAGGCAGAAGTGATCATTGAGTCAGATTACTTTTGTGTGACTTTGTTTTCTGGAAATGTTGCATAGTCAACCTTTTTTAGAATTAATTTACAGTATATAAATATGGAATACTATCAATGGTGTTGTTAAGGTCAATATACTGAGAGATTTTTCCAAAAGTTGTATAAATGCAATGTTACCATACGTGCATTTATAATCTCTGCATGTTTCACTTTGGCCCTTTGGAAACTGTCAACATTCGGTTCAGTCGTGAAGAAACATATGCAAAAGTCTAGTTTTTTAGATTTGACTACATGTGACTTTTTATCACATCACAGCGTTGTCACCTTAATGCATTTCAACAATAAAACAATGAACAGTGAAATACTCACGAGCAGGCCATGGTAACGGCTTCACAGGAGCTGGAGAATGGGCTCCTTATTAGTTCTCTGGATGAAGGAAAAAACAAGTCAGTGAGCTCCTGTCGGCTGTAACATTATTATTATTAGATTCTGTATCATAACTGAAGAAATTAAAGGGTGAAAGAACGCCGCCTACACTGATTTTAAAATAAACCTTCATGTTACAACCCACAAATAATCATTGTGGTAATTTCTACCTAATAGAACTTTAATTTTAATTCATGTAATTTAAATTATTTTCCCATAATCAGATATCAGATCAAAAAATCAAATGAATGTAAATTTGTGTGTTTTGGTTATTCATTATGTTAAAGCCTCCATAAACCCAAACCCACAAAATCCTTCTAACTATGTAATTTGGATAGTTAAAGAGTTATGAGGCGGGCTATGCTCTGGTTCTTATCAAACAATGAAACAATCACGGCAGTTCTCTGCCTGAACGTTCTATAAAAACAACGATTGTTGGATGCACATAGTTTGATACGGCCGCACCCACAGTCCTGTCAATCAGTCTGGACTAGGGGTGAGCACGTGTACATGTGTAACCGGTTATTAAATCCTAACCGTTTACAAAAAATCAATAACAAATCTTTTTCTTTATTTTTATAAGTTTTGAAAAAGATTTTAATATGCTTAGGAGACATTCATTCATTAATTTCACATCACAAATAACAAACTACTGGGGATGATAAAACTAGTCTGCAGAATTTGTCTGCCGCGCTCAGTGTGTGTGTATTGGCCTGCACGCCACTGACACATGTGCGCGCACACACACACACACACACACACACACACACACACACACACACACTGGGAGTCGCCGTCGGGCTGGGGGGTTGGACGGGGCACGGTTAACCATTTACACAAAAACATTTCCGTCGTGTAACCTTTAAGACATTTTTGTAAATGTTCAAACCCCTAGACAGTAAAAAAAGCTGTTTTTTAAAACATTTTCAATCAGATTATTGTAAAAGCTTGTTGAGAACAAACTTTTACAATAATCTGATTGAAAATGTTTTCATCAATAACCTCCTCAGCTGTAACATTATTAGTTATCATCAGACATCAACTTTAATTTAATTTCTTTCACTTCATTTCGTCTTTATTTCGAACAAAAAAATAAATGGATAAGAAAAGCAAGTATGACACATCATACAAATACAAATAACACAAAACAACAATAATTATAACGTGTCATAAACAATATTTATAAAAACATTTTAGAGTCTATGTCCGAAATCATAGAACTTGATTCAATTGAAGGCACACTGAAATTATGAATTATAATGTTTACTGTTCAGTCATTGTATTCTGAGGAAAAGGATTTTCAAAGTAACCAGTTATTGTCATTTAAATGTTATTCTGTAATCAGCTATGAGTAATGTTATGTTGAACACATTTTTCCTCATGCATTAATATCTGGTGCTATCAGCTGATCTTGGCATTTTTAAGTATTTTCTAATTCCTGTTTTCAAAGAGCTCTTACCTGTGTTGTTGGCTTCACCGATCTGTTGAATGTTGAGGTAAGGAGCGGCTTGTATATCAGCAGAGAGGAGGGCGGTCCCTCTGTGGTCACGTCATTTCACAGAAACAGTCTGAGTCTTCCCATAATGTGGACTGTTTCTCTTTGCTCTATTCTGATTGAATGATGTTAAAATGTGATATATTATAACATAAATCCATGTCAAGTAAAGGGGATTTATATAAACATGTCAGCAATAGAAATTTGACCTACTGAAAACTGGGTTGCTGCAGGTTAGAAACAAACAATTAAAGGTGGAGTCAGTGATTCTGGAAACTGTTGTCAAAATCACTTTTTGTGAAAATCAGTGAATATTGCCTCGACATACCTTGTGTGCACTGAAAAAAATGGTGTTTATATACAGCCTAGGCTCTGTAAACGGACATGTTCCTAGCTACTGTATGGTCGGATCGTTTTTTTTACATGCCTTTTGATCCCATGTCAGTTTATAGAGCCTAGGCTGTGTATTGAATTTTCTTAAACACACGCACACAGTACAGACAGGTAGCGGATCGTGTGGCAGAATTCACTTTTGACAAAGTGATTTTGACAAGAAACATTCTCCAGAATATCTGACTACCCCTTTTATCAAATTATGGTTATGTGGACAAAGTGATTCTATTCTACTCAAAAACAGTCATTGTAATGTTATAAATACAGAAAAAAATATAAAAATTTGTTTTTTTTAATACTAAACTATCTAGGGTTGGAAACAACTGATCATATGACATTTGCGTGAGAACAGATGCAGTAAACAAGTTTAAAAATAGCACACCACACGCACATGTGGAATTATCTGCTGCAGAGTTGGTGAAGTGAGACCAAAAACGTCATAGAATAAAAACAAGATAGATTTCTTCTGATTAAATTCTCTTTAAGAAAGCAAACCTTCGACTGACATTAAACAAGAATGTTATCAAGGCGTCACATCGAAAACCCAGTGAAGCAAGCCATGTTGTTCTTTCGTTCTTAGACTTTCATGAGAAGACATTCCCAGAACAATAATTTATCTAATTTTTTATCTCAGATTATTCTGTATATAACCATCTGAATTATAATTTTTTTTTTTTACTTCAAACTAATAATTGATGTTGTTACCTGACGACAAAACAGCATTAATAGCAAAGTTCAATACCTACAAGTTTTCACTGCTGTCAACTAGTCTTGGCATTTGATGCACAAATGTCACCCTCACACTAATTGCAACAAAAGTACACTCAGCTAAAATATAAAACTCTTTTAATCCATACAAGTGACATGAAAATGGGGGCGCCCTTAGCTCAGTTGGTAGGGCGTCCCCCCCCATGGGCCTCGGCCAGCAGCGGACCCGGGTTCGATTCCAGCCCGCGGTCGTCCTCTGCATGTCACTCCCCTCTCTGCCCCATTTCAACTCTGTCTCTACACTATCAATAAAGCATAAAAATGCCAAAAAAAATATCTTAAAAAAAAAAAGAAAAAGTGATATGAAAATCCACCACGCATTCCGACATGTTAAACTATACTATTTTTAAGAAGAGTCTCTTGGTTTACTGACTAATATCTAAACAATATGGAGATTTGGTTGAAAGGTGCATTCATCTTGGGCTTAATGTGCACCAAATCAGGCTTAACACAGACCAATTCAAATAATATTTTGGTTCAAGCTAAATGGGAACCCTGTGTTATTACACTTCTTCTTAAAATGCCAATCAAACTGCGTGACTTTAGTTTACAGTACATTCTACTGGATATATGCCAAAGTTGGAAACACCATTCTCATTATTTATTTGAATCATTTTCCACGTGGTAGACTGAAGACAGCAAAACTATGAAGTAAAATCTATTGAATAATGTAGTTAGTAAAAAAAGGGTAATCAAAGCTGAATATGTTTTAAATGTTATTGTTTTTATTTGAACTCTGATCACATGATACAAAGATCTGTAGTTGCATAGTTCAGGTAGGTGGAATTCTTCCTCTGCATGCAGAGAAGGTTTAGTAAAAAAAAAAAAAAAATTAAAAATACAGTTGACTCAGTCCAGTGGAGTCTTGTCCTCCACTCATCACAATCCCCTCAGTAATGCAGTGTTGGCTCCCCTAGTGGCCACTGCAGAATCATAATCTACACAATAGGCATCCGTTCTTATTTAGAAAAAACAATCTGTTTCAGTAACAGTAACAAAGGCAAACAGGCGAGCCTTTCAGATATAAACAATTATCTATCTATAATCATTTTCATGTGCAATATTTCATCTGTGCTATTAAACTGTTCAAATGTTGACACAATATTTATACTTATAACATATTCTGACGTCAATAGTTGTGCATATTTCATATACTCTTGTTATTTCTAGTGTTGTGCGTATTGTAGTATGAAGTTCGTATTTATCTATATCTTGTTTACTTTTACTGTTGGGCAAAATATTGTGGCATAAAACACATTCTTTTACACTTACACACTTTTTATTTCTATTCTAAACTGGAGAAAACCGTTAACTAAATTTCAGTGAAGTATTTCTCATTCAGATTATGAATTAACTTTAACACAATCAAAAACATGATGATCCAGTGAAGACTCTGAGCAAAATGAGTTCATGAAGATTTTATTAACAATTCACGGAAAACTGCATCAATCAGGAAATAATCAGAATGTGTTCAATCACTACAAAAATCACGTGTTAAAGATTAAAGTACAACATGGAACAATTTTATTTCAGATGAACAAGTCCTCTGAAATATTTGACTCGTCCTTCCAAAGCCTGAAATAAACATTAAGAATTTATGAGTATACAAATCAAGACGTTTGTACTTTCTGTCTGAGTTCAGTTCTGTAAAATCACCTGTACACATTGATTAACATGAGAAACTGATTTATGTTTAACTATAGTAAATTTGACCCACCACTGAGACTTCTTTCAACATCAAAGGAAACCACAGCCTCATATTCAATGTAAAACAATAAAGAAAAAAAAGCATCTTGCTCTCCAATCTGTCCAACTGTCAACCATTGATCATTCTTAACCACTAACTACAAAAGAGCAACAGTCAGTGCAAACCTGTTAAGGGTGTTTACATCAACGTCAGAGGAAATCACAGCCTCATAATCAGTGAAAAACATCAAAGTAAAATAAAATTATCTTGCTCCCTAATCTGCCCAGTGAAAAATACATAGTTAATCAAACAGCTACATTAATATACATTTTTATCAAATACAGAGGGCGCTGTTTAAAGGCGATAACATTCATATCACACTGAGAAAACTGTAACGAGAAACATTTTGTGATGTTAAAACATTGTTTTCTACACAGCTGTTTGCTCCCCCATGATGTGATTCACACAACTCATTTAAGTACTTTACCAACTGTTGATTTAATTTCCCCAAACATGTAACGCAGTGTTGCTCTGGTTCCCTCATCCATTGGTCTTTTCATCTTTTCCAGTTTCTGGACCTTCTCTGTGTCGCCTTTCTCCGTCATCTTCTCAATCAGGAAGTCCAGGTGGACTTGAGTGGACAGTGAATTAACATTGAGGGCGATCTGCTCCAGTTTGAGAACAAGCTCAAAGGACGTTTCCAGCCACTGATCTTTTTCTTCCTGAAGTTCTTTGAGTGTCTTCTGAAGATTTTCCAAAAGGCTTGTTGTCTCCACACAGCCTGCTGAAGCCTGGTCATACTTCTCTTTCAGCTCTTGTTCGGTTTTCTTAACTTTTCTTGTCTTGGTCACATACTTCCAGTTTTCTTTCACATGATCTGACACGGGACACTTTCCGGTACATGAAGTACAGCGACCACTTTTCATGACCTCACAGTGTCCTGGTTTCCAGGCCATTGTGCATCCAGGATAGTGACAGTTCTCCTCACACTTTGTGCAGCAAACAGCTCCTCCATAGAACACCAACCCCCACATCCTTTGATCAATAATTTCTCTCTCTTTGTAGACCTCATCGACTTCTATCTTGAAGTCTTCATTGCTCTTCATCTGTTCTTCATGTTTCTTCAGACCGTCCTGTCTCCGTTCGAGTTCAATCAGCTTAACTCTCTCTTGCAGGTTTTGGATGCAGGCTGTCAGGGTGATGCGTGTATTCAACACTTCAATGTTTGTCATCAGCTTCTGAGGTGAAGTTTTTCTCATGAACTCAGTGAATTCACCCATCTGTTCCTTTGTGAAGTCCCATGCATGTTTTAAACCACCATGTTTTTCTTTGTTTTCTGTTTGCTCTGGTGGTTGTTGAAGAGGAAATGAAGAGGATTACCTTCTTCATCTTTGGCACATTTAATTTCTGCATCTTTTAGAGCTTGTAGAACATTTTCAGGTGTGACACGTCAGAGTGTGTGATGAGAGCAACAATGTTCTTATCAATGTTGTTCGCAAACAGAGACAGCACTGAATCAAAGATGTACCTCAGTCGGTCATCTAGTCGATTTTCACTCGATTTCAGCACCAGACCCACTACGTTGATCTCCTGAACTCCTTCATTAGATTTGAACAAGTCCAGTAATCTTTGACTGATGTTATCATCATGTTCAATCCCTCTGGTGTCTCCGAATCCAGGAGTATCGATGATGGTCAGAGAGTAGGGCAGAGTGTCACCTTCAAAACCAAAGATCTTGTACATGATCACATCTGATGTCTGACTTTCTGACTGACTTTTCTTTTCATTTTCTTTCTTCTCCTCTTTCACCTCTTTCTTTTCCTCCTCGTCTTCTTTCTCTTCCTTTATCTTCTCCTCCTTTTCCTTTTCTTCCACAATCTGAAACCAGACATTGTCTTCCCACTTCACTCCCATGGCGTAGTTCACCAGAGCGTTGATCAGAGTAGATTTTCCTGATCCTGTTTCACCCACAAGCAAGATCGTTTTATTTATTGTGTTTGGATCTGGTTTACCAAGAGTCATTCTTTTCAGAGTTCCAATGTTCATTTTCTCTGGTGTCAGCTGGTAGAGAGCAGGAGATCCTAAATGGATCGGAACTTTGCAGGTGATGTGATCAAATTTCCTAAAGAAAAAGCAGGTCATTTACAAAATATAGATTTTAACATTTCCTCCTAGGACAACATGTTTTTTTGTTTGTTTCATTGTTAAAGCCAATTACAAAAACAGTTTAATTATTGATTCATCAAAAGGTAAAATCTGAAACATTTGAAATGGATGAAAAGACCATTTCCCTAACCCTAACCGCAGGCTGCCTTGTTGGCCAATCACCAAACACCACATTTTACAGTCTGGTCTTATACACTATGCAACATTTCAATGAAAAAAATAATTATAGAGGTACACAAGAATTATCCCTCTAAATGGTCACTAATGCCCCACTGAAATGTGTTGTGGTGTGTTTATCTGCACAGTCCTCCTCTCTCTAGCTGTATTTTGCATAGTAACATTTGTTGCTTTCGTTTTGAAAACACAAGATTCAGAATTAGCTCCACCCCAGCTCCTCCCACTGCGCACGGGGGAAATTCTGTGCTGGGTGGACACACTCAGAGATAGCCTAACTATCAGTTTTAGCAGCTGAGCTAACCGAAGCAGAAGTGGATAGGGGAGGGGTTTCTGCTCTGTGCTCTGCTGTATGTTCAACACTCTCTACGTGCTCAATTGATTGACGCCGAGAAATGTCCCGACGGAGCAAAGGAAACCAAAACAAAGCAAAATACAGGGGGGGGGGGGGGGGGGGGGGGCTGTGCAGATAAACACACCACCACACATTCCAGTGAGGCAGAAGTGATCATTGAGTCAGATTACTTTTGTGTGACTTTGTTTTCTGGAAATGTTGCATAGTCAACCTTTTTTAGAATTAATTTACAGTATATACATATGTAATACTATCAATGGTATTGTTAAGGTCAATATACTGAGAGATTTTTCCAAAAGTTGTATAAATGCAATGTTACCATACGTGCATTTATAATCTCTGCATGTTTCACTTTGGCCCTTTGGAAACTGTCAACATTCGGTTCAGTCGTGAAGAAACATACAAAAGTCTAGTTTTCTAGATTTGACTACATTTGACTTTTTATCACATCACAGCGTTGTCACCTTAATGCATTTCAATAATAAAACAATGAAATACTCACGAGCAGGCCATGGTAACGGCTTCACAGGAGCTGGAGAATGGGCTCCTTATTAGTTCTCTG
Organism: Ammodytes dubius; assembly: GCA_026122265.1. Taxonomy (NCBI): domain Eukaryota; kingdom Metazoa; phylum Chordata; class Actinopteri; order Uranoscopiformes; family Ammodytidae; genus Ammodytes; species Ammodytes dubius. The sequence continues at coordinate 28,196,486 of CM047524.1, read as the reverse complement.
GATGAAGGAAAAACAAGTGAGTGAGCTCCTGTCGGCTGTAACATTATTATTATTAGATTCTGTATCATAACTGAAGAAATCAAAGGGTGAAAGAACGTCGCCTGCACTGATTTTAAAATCAACCTTCATGTTACAACCCACAAATAATCATTGTGGTAATTTCTACCTAATAGAACTTTAACTTTAATTCATGTAATTTAAATAATTTTTTCCCATAATCAGATATCAGATCAAAAAATCAAATGAATGTAAGTTTGTGTGTTTAGTTATTCATTATGTTAAAGCCTCCATAAACCCAAATCCACAAAATCCTTCTAACTATGTAATTTGGATAGTTAAAGAGTTATATGAGGCGGGCTATGCTCTGGTTCTTATTAAACAATGAACCAATCACGGCAGTTCTCTGCCCGAACGTTCTATAAAAACAACGATTGTTGGATGCACATAGTTTGATACGGCCGCACCCACAGTCCTGTCAATCAGTCTAGACTAGGGGTGAGCACGTGTACATGTGTAACCGGTTATTAAATCCTAACCGTTTACAAAAAATCAATAACAAATCTTTTTCTTTATAAGTTTTGAAAAAGATTTTAATATGCTTAGGAGACATGCATTCATTCATTTCACATCACAAATAACAAACTACTGGGGATGATAAAACTAGTCTGCAGAATTTGTCTGCCGCGCTCAGTGTGTGTGTATCGGCCTGCACTGCACGCCACTGACACATTTGTGCGCACACACACACACACACACACACACACTGGGAGTCGCCGTCGGGCGGAGGGGTTGGATGGGGCACGGTTAACCATTTACACAAAAACATATCCATCGTGTAACCTTTAAGACATTTTTGGAAATGTTCACACCCCTAGTCTAGACAGTAAAAAAGCTGTTTTTTAAAACATTTTCAATCAGATTATTGTCAAAGCTTGTTGAGACAACTTTATCATATTGAGTTGTACTGTTTTATATTGTGTTTTATACCAGGTTTCCAAAGGATTTACATAAAAAAATATGATCAAATATTATTTCCTGTTGTTGACATTTTAAAGTATTTCTTCATTTCAGTTTCAAAGAGTTCTTACCTTTGTTGTTGGCTTCACACCGACCCGGGGCACTGAGACAGAGAGATGCTGCAGGAGTTTTTATATCAGTGTAGAGGAGGGTGGACGCTCCGGTCACATGATTTCACAGAAACAGTTTCAGAGACAGACACAGGTGAGGCTCACCACAGTGTGGACTGTTTCTCTGCGCTGTATTGTAAAATTAATACATTTTATTTATGTCGTACTTTGAATGAATTGATGTTAAAAATGTGGTCATAAGAACATATTATATCGATGCAAAGTGATGATTGGTATAAACATACCTGCATTAGAGTTCCTGTATTTCCACTCAGGGCAAAAATGAAGGCATATTTTATGCTGTTGATAAGAATCTCCTCCCTCCCTTCACAAACTGGTGGTTTGAAGTCACACCATTTCTCTGAAATCACGTGATGATACAATCCTTTAACCTGTTATGTTCATTTGTCAGGAACAGCAATGTTGTTCCGGGTCAATTTGACCCGGTGCATGTTTAAATCTCCAAAAGATGTCCGAAACCAAAAAAATCCTAACAAACAGTGTGAACATATCATTACCAACTCCATTACTAACTATTCTATCAATACTTAGTGCAATGGTGTTCTTTACCTCTAACAAGGAATGGTTCAATTAGGATAAATCAATCGTTTTTCATTAAAAAAAATACATGTTCAAACTTTTTTTTTAATGTTTCACCACTTTATTACTTTTGAAAGACCAACATTACTCTATAACCCAGGCCCTAATATCACAGTGTATGAAATGCTGGTGGCATTCAGAGGTCGCTGCCCATTAAGGCAATATATGCCCTCCAAACCAGCTAAATATGGGATAAAAATCAGTTTCGCCTGACGTATATTTGGTGATGAAGACCACTGTATTTCACCATTTTTTGACATGAATGTCTTGCTTGGAGGAATAGGAATAGCAATTCCCTCATCTGGTTCAAAATCAGAATCATTAGAATCAGAATTTAGCTCAAGATACATCCTCCTCTATTTCACTAGCATGATCAATGATGACGTCCAGAGACTCCTGGACTGCGTGCGTGTGTGTGTGTGGGTGTGTGTGTGTGTGTGTGTGTGTATGATTTGGGTGAAATAGCTCTCACAGTTGTAAAGAAAGAAATAGTCTGACATTTCTGACACCCTTTTACCTCCAGTTTTACTGCTGGGTCAATGTGACCGAACAGTATCTATGTGATATAAACATGCAGGGGGTGGTTGCAAATATGTGAGATGAACTATTTTCATATTATATGTTGATTACCTTAATTAAGGCAAGCAGAAGAAGTTTCATTCTGAAAAAATACTTTTAACAATTTTTCCTAGATCTTCAAACTTCAAAACGGTCAATTTGACACAGGACAGAACATAACAGGAGGGTTAAACAAAGTCACCCTTTCACTTAAAATTGAATATATGTAGTTTTCTTCTTTCTTTTAGTAATAATAGTAATTGATAGTTTTGGTTTATTGTTTATTGTTTATTTATTTTATTATTTATTTTCGTGCTTTTCATTTTGTTTTTTATTTTTGATATGTTCGATTTTTATTTGATGTCTGAAATAAATTTAATCAATCATCAATCACATTATTTGGTGTAGACTAAGGGAGTTTTCACACCTAAAACTCTGCACTAAGGTCGGATCCAAGGTTCATTGTTTTATCCACTGTGTAGATTTGATCTGCTTAGCTTTGGTTTCACATTAGAGTCCTGCGAGCCCACTAAAGAACTAACCATGGGCTTGTGGTGTAGTGGTTAGAGCGTCCCCCATAGAGGCTCAGGCCTTGCAGCAGACCCCGGTTCGAATCCGACTCGGGTCAGTTCTCGGCATGTCTTCCCCTATTTGACCCATTTCATCTCTGTCTCTCCAAATCTGTCTAATAACATTAAAATGACCAAAAAAAAATATTTAAAAGAAAATAAAAAACTACGTGGGCAGCATTTCTTTTTTTGGACATCCATTTGTTTGTAGTAAAAATAAAGAATATTAATGAATGTGATTCAAATTCGGGTTATTGAATGACCACACGGCCAGGCTGGTGGAATTAATTTTCAGTAGAAAGGCTATTTTTAAAAGGTATTTACTGTTGTTACACTTGAGCCAAAGCATGGAATGAAGAAGAGTGGCTTGCTGGCAAGAACAGGAATGCAGGCAGGTAACAACATGGGGTTGACACGTTGAGCAAACAAAGCCGTGCATCTGACATGGAACGCGTCCAGTTTATGTGGAGATAAACAACATGTGTGGAGGGGGGTGGGGGGGGGGCAGATCAGGTGACTGCAGTGAAACTCCCTGAGATCCAAATCGCATACTTTCTTTTTTCTATTCTACATACAGCTGATCATAAAATGTACTGTACGTAGTTTACATGCAGTAGGCTAAAATTGGGACATACTTAAATGTATCAATTTCACCATGACATGGCTCCTTGAACTTGCCTCTTGCTTATCGGTCTCATCGCTGGTTGTTTTCACTCGGAGGCTCAATAGATGTGACGTCACTTTCAGTACACATTGGATTGTGGATCAGAATCACCCAAAAACAATGCTGATTTCCACACTTAAAATCCTAACTGGATGTAGTAGGGCAAGTTCTGAGCATGCTGGGCTAAATGTATTGGTTAATCTTAAATATTTTTCTAACATAGTAAACAGGTGTGTAGGTGAATGTACAGAGTGGATTTAAGTCAAAGTGCCCATCTGCAAAGACAACATCATATTACCTATGGGATGTAATTTACTTCAAAAATGTGCAGTTTTAGAATAACTAAAATAGCAGTCACTCAGTGACACAGTCGCTGGCCTTTGTCCGGCCAGTGTCTTTGGTTTAATGTGAGAGAGACCTCTAGTGGTTCATGTTTGAAAATCATTGCTGCGTTCCAATACCAATTCTTCCCTGCTATTTAGTATGGTAGAAAAATATTCAGTCTATCTAAATACATTTGATCAAATACAGCATCTTGAAAGATACCTTTTTTTTGGAATAAATCAGATTCAGCCCAAACTATTACATCTATAAGGCATAATTTATTCTCATCAAAGTTTACAATAGTTAATTTTAAGAATTTTATGGTGAGTGGGTCTCAAAAACAGCCACACAAAGTCACATCAGCTCACCCTGCTTCCTTATTACAAAATAACTATTGATATAAATTATAATGCTGCTGTCGAACCCAAGTTATAGTGCAGTACGCTTTCAGTCATACCTTTGGAGACATTGGTATAAGTGCCTTTTATAATTGGTCGGAAAGTTTTTATTCTTATTTATGTGTGTGTTGCCTATTTTTTGTATTGTATGTCTTTTAAATGGACTTTGAGTCTAATTATAAAAGCTGATGATGAAGATTATACAACTATAACAAGAAATGATATTCTTAGTATATGGTACACTTTTATCTGTCCCTTTAACTTTAGAACATTACCACAGGCAAATTGGCAAAGTTGTTATACAATTATAGTATGTTAAGAAGCAACATTGCAAGATTATTTTTAATTGACTTGATTGTGTCTATGGTCTGTTTTCTCTGTTTGATTATTGCTTACGATCAGATTTTTAGGTGTTTTCTACTATTGTATAATCTGGGGCCTATTTCAGGAAGCAGGGCTGACAAACTCTGAGTTCAACCCACTACAACGCGCTGACTGAACAGCTGATTCCGGCAAGAAGAAGGGAGGTGGGCTGTGTGTGTACGTACATTACTTTTCACTCACACACACACACTGTTTCACTAAGATAAGATAACCTATGTTATAGAACATCTGTGTGCCTTGAATTGTTTGTTTTGTGTGTATTGCTCTCATAACGTGTGTGCGTGTGTCCTAACCCTCTCTCTATGTGCCCTTCATGTACCCTTTCCGAAAGTCAGCAACCAACCCTGCAGACTTTGGCTAAAGGAATTACCCAAAGTTCATAGCGCTGTGACTTAAAATACGGGGTAAACTCTTTCTTTGTCACATTTCAGTGTAAGTCAGTAAGTTCAGGGCTTGGGCCGTTAGGGAGGACTTTGGGTTTGGTGTGTGGAGATTGAAGATGAATGTCTGTCTCATGGCACTGAGGACTGTGAGCACACTCTGCTGTTTGAATCTGTCCACTGCAGTGTATGATGGGGTCAGGGAGGGGTCGGTCCACTGCAGTGTATGATGGGGTCAGGGAGGGGTCGGTCCGCTTCGGTTTTTATTTTGGAAACTTGTGAATAAGAAGTACAAATAGTCGGACTATTTTTGATAAGTAATTTAATTTAAACACGTAGAGTGGACAATTTTGGAAATTTAAGCGTTTCACAATACAAATCCTTCAATAACAATTGTATTGGTTTTTTGATGGGCAAATGGGTCACTACAAACACTGTCATTTAAAACACATCTGAGACACATATGAACAGAAAAATCTTGAAGTCTAGCAACGTTTAGTCTTCTGGAAAGTGCTTTATAAGTACCATGTATCATTATTTCACCTACAGTCTGAATGAGGATGTCAGTAAAGGGGAAGGATTACATGTTGTTTTTTAGTGATAACGGATTCTGAATCATAATGGCCTTTGGAGTGTCAGTGAATCAGCAGCTGGTCTGAGAGAGTTTGATTAATAGTCTGTTCCACTTTATTCTGACCCAAAGTTAAAGAGTTTAGTTTGCTCTGTGTCAACAATCAGGTTCATGTCCTATCTCTGCTATTTTACAGTAAATGCTTTCACCACATTTCTCTCAAGTTAAGCAATAGCAGAGCCTGTTTCATCGGTGTACAGAAAGCTCTGAATAAATGACATTTGGGAGTTGCAGAACATGTAATAAACAATATGTTGGCCTGAACATAAAGCTCAGGGTTGGTGGTGTGATGCCACATGTCCAAGTGTCCCTGGGCAAAGAGACACTGAACCCCAAATGTCTCCTGATAGTTAGCTTGCACCCTGCGTGGTGTGTGTGAATGGGTGAATGTTTACAAAACCATATAAAGTGCTTTGGGTCTGTGAAAAACATGGAAAAGCGTTTATAAGTGGAGTCTATTTACCATTTTACCATACGTATTAAAACTACTCCCAGAACTTTCTCACTCCAAACACCATTTCTGGTTAATCTGTGTGTGAAGGGAGTTTTCTTTTATCAGCAGAGATAAGCTTTTTGAATGAACTCTGAAGAACTCACCACTGTTTACCTCTGAAACTGGGAAATCATGTGATGACAAAACACACACACACACACACACACACACACACACACACACACACACACACACACACACACACACACACACACACACACACACACACACACACACACACACACACACACACACACACACACACACACACACACACACACACATCCACTGATATAAAAACGTCTCCCTGATCCTTCTCACTCCACTGCATCCCAGAGAATCGTGCAGTAAACAACCAAAGGTAAGAACTTTTTGAACTGGAATTTAGAAATACTTTAAAAATGGAAACACCAGTAGATAACACTTGATATAAATGCATGAGGAAGATGTATTTAACAGAATTAATAACTAAACATACAAACTTACGTTAATTAATATATGGAGGTTTAATGAGGTAATTTACATTTAGAGAATAAAATGGAACTAATGCTTGAACTCTTTGCCTGTTGCTGTGTTTCAGGGCGTCATGTGGAGGCTGATTGTGTGTGTCAGTCTGCTCTGCTGCAGCTCTGAGGCCCAGCCTCCTCAAGTGACCTGCAGGAATGAAAACGGTGTTGCAGTGGACTGGTGAGTCTTTAAGAAAACATTAAAAGTGCATTTTAGAGACAATGAAAATATCCAGGCTGTATACTAGAGAAGAGTTTGTTAGAATAGAATAGAATATGTTTATTGCCATTTGCACAGGTACAAGACAGTAAAGCATTGTTACACTGTGAGACCAGTGATTTATATACAGCTGCGAAAAAATTAAGAGACCTGTCTGGATTTTTCTTAAATCTTTATCTCTACATTAATTAGTGAACATGCTCTTAATGACAAAAAATTTATTGGAATTTGGTAGAAATGTTGTCAGTAGTTTATATTATAAAATCAAAATGTTCATTCTACTCAAACATGCCTCTAAAGATTAAAACGAGAGACACTGAAACTGCATTTGAAGTGGTCTCTTCATTTTTTCAGAGGCTGTATGTCTTTATTGTTTCTTCTGACTGACATTGTTTATTGACGTTTCTCTCCTCTGCTCGTTATCAGGTTCATCATGTACAAGGTGGCCGGAGTAGGAAAGGGATTACCAGGATACGAATATCTTTACATTGATCCAACTGGAGCGTCTTACTCTCGTAATAAGCTCATCAATTCTCAGACAGGCGTCCTGGCACACACCCTCGCCCCCATGTTTGTACCAACCGCACAAATGGTGAGGATCATTTTTAAAACTTTTCCTGAGAGGAAACCATGACTCAAACATTCTCAGTAATTCATTTAATTTATTCACGGCTCTCGGCCACAGCACATGGCATTGAGCACAACAATCAAACCATAACAAAACAAAGCACGGCATGGGCAAAAACGCTACTTAAACATTGGAAGGACATTTTTTAGAAAGGCAAACCATTACCATATTGACCCAGTGATTCTGCAAACTGAGAGAATAATGTTTCTGACACTTTCTTCTGCTTCATTGATAGTCACCAGACTTTGGATTCATCAGTTACAATGATCAGTATCCTCCAGGGACAGCAACTGCTGCTGCAACATACGGCCACAGTAAAGGTGAGGAGAGAACTCGCCTCTTTGAACCTTGATTTGTTTGAACCAGACAAACACAGTCCGCTCAGTCTGAATGGCATGAGCACATATACTATTGGTGGCCCTAAACTGGATCTGGTCTGTGTCTGTCTGTGTGCCTGCCTGTCTGTCTGTCTGTCTGTCTGCCTGCCTGCCTGCCTGCCTGCCTGTCTGTCTGTCTGTCTGTCTGTCTGTCTGTGTCCTCAGGTGTCGTGATGATGGACAAGACAGGCCCTGCCAGCACTGGAGTGTGGCTCCTACACAGCACACCACGGTTCCCTGCCAATAGAGATGCAGCTACTTTCTTTCCCGATAGTGGAGCAGACAAAGCTCAGACGTATATCTGTGTAACATTCAAATACAACCAGTTTCAAGATATAGGTAATAAAGCACTTTAATCTTCATTACAGTGTTAGTGGCTGATAGTAATGCTAATGCTTATGGGCTATTTAGAAGCATTTTCTTCTGGAGTTTTAAACCTGCAGTGTGTGTAGAATTTTGGGTTTTATTTCCCAGCAGATTTTGTAGAAAGTAATTATAATATCCATAAGTACATTTAATTTAGTGCATAATAGCTGAAAAAATTAGAAAGGGTCTCATATATGTCCATATTTCTGCATATTTTGGAGCAAGGCCTAGTGCCGCCATCTTGGAAGTGTCATAGTTGGAATGTCATCAGGTGCATTGTTTAAAATTTAGAATTGTTCTTGTCCTTGAAGGCCACTGTAGCTTCTGTTATTATTCGAAAGGGGTGGGATTACCCAGGGAGCGTTGCATTCTAGAACTTTCTAGAACTTACTTGATGATGTCATATTACACACTGCACCTTTAACTGTGTTATTTTACTACTTTTTCCAGGAACCCACTGCAGTACATCGGAGTTTACGCGTTTGACACACGTACTACTGGGTTCCATCGAACAATCATGGACGCTGGAAACGGGGTCAAACTAAACCCACCGATAGCAACTCCATCTCAGAACCTGGTATCCAATGGCGGAGTACCTTTCCTAAGCGTTGCTAAACAACAGTCAGCAGTCATGTCAGGTGAGAAATCTGCATGATGGCTTCAGTCACAATACAATATATTATTCAAACCAATATTAGAAAAGAGAACAGTGAAAGATCGAACAAATCTAGGATTAAATTATTGTGTCTGTTGTTTACTAATGAAAAGTGATGTTTTAGACACAAATTAAGAAATATCTTGATGATAAAGATTATGATAATATTCTTAATTATTTAATTCAAGATAATCACGTTGTTTCATATCTTGTTTCAGTATGAAGCTGTTTTAAGGTTTAACAGGTTTTTCTCTAACTTGCCTCTTCTTGTTCTTGCAGTTGGAGATCTCTACGTCACTATTGCAAACGAACTACAGAGTAATCTGAAGGTCCAGACTTGGCCTCATGTGGGCGACGTGTCCTACTGTCCACCATTCGGGCAAGTCGGATATAAAATCGAGAAAATCAAATCTGTAGCAACCCAACAGACAAACTGGTTACGTGGAATTGATCATTCAAAGTGGTGCATAACTACAGCTCCAAACACCCACTGGGTCTGCATCGCTGATATGAACAGAGCAGATAGCCAATACAAGCGGAGGGGAGGGGCACTGTGCATTAACAATCTAGCGGTGTGGAACACATTTAATGGGTTGATTGAAGACTTTGAGGCCTGTCCATAGTTCATGCACGGGCTGATCAATCCTCAACATCCAGGTCGTTTTAAAGCCGTTTGCTTTGGTTTATAATTTCTGAAGCTATGGTTAAGTGAAATCTCTTTAATTTGTTCAAGCTTCTGTTATACTGCCATGTATGTTGTTGGGAAACTAAATACAAGTAAACTCATTGTAAAGGAGTTCTGACCTGGAGAGGGTTTGACCTCCTCCTGTGTGTGTGTGTGTGTGTGTGTGTGTGTGTGTGTGTGTGTGTGTGTGTGTGTGTGTGTGTGTGTGTGTGTGTGTGTGTGTGTGTGTGTGTGTGTGTGCGCGTGTGCGCAACACAGATGGTAGACTGTTGAGGTGATGAAGATAAGGAATAGTTGTTTGGCTGTTATGACTGAGATGTTATGAAGGTTAAAGTTAGACAATGATGGAACTGAAAACATCTACACACTGTGTTGTATGCACTTTCTGTTTGTTGTTCATTCTAAATACTATAACTTCTGAAGCATTCACCCTCTCTGTGAACGCTGATAATGGCTCTCGCTTGCTTCAATAAAGATCTCACTGAGAACTGGAACATTGTGTCATCTGGTATATCATTTTCATGACAGTTATAAGTGAGTAGGGTGTAGTGGTATCATTTTATTTAAGCATTATTATTATTTAAAATTCATAACACAAGATTGTATTTGCTAGTTGTAGCCCTGGACCTATTACAGTCCAACTGCTGTCACTCATTTTTGTAGTGTAAAAACAACAATATTGTTAGATGATTAACAGGTTGTGCGCATATATTTCACAATTAAGATGAAAAAATGTATTTATACGTTATTATTATTATTATTACACTTTTATAATTAAATAGTTGAAGAAAAAAATAAAATAAAGTTGTATTTTTTTAAGATAATTTTTTATTTTTTTTTAAGCTTTATTAAACAGTACAGAGTTGGAATGGGGAGACAGAGAGAAAGGGGGGAGGGGGAATGACCTGCAGTAAATGTCCACGGGTCGGATTTGAACCCGCGACCACTGCAACGAAGGCCAATATGGTACACGCTCTATCCACTATGCACCGGAGCGCCCAGAAAGTGGTATTTTTTAACAGCACCTCAAGACTGTCCTTCATCTTCACAGCGTAAACAAACAACAACAGTGTGAGATGATTGACAGGTCGTGTGCTTTGACCGGAGCCATTTGGCCGTTACACCCAACAGCTCTGACTTTGACCAATGACAGCAGACGTTCAGATGAGACGTAACACTGAGGCGCCAAAGTTACGTTAACGGTTTGAGTGACGATGGGACATTATAACCATAAACGAGGCGGATCATTTTCTCTTTTTTGGATCTTAATTTTTCTTCAGTGTCTTTGGAGGAAAAACTGTAGATGAAGAGGCTACAGATAACACCAAGGGACAAACGACTGAACCGTGAGTTTTGCGTTTTAACGGAAGGACTGGCTAACGCGAGTGTAGCCTAGCTAAAGATATCAACGTGTTTTAACGTCATTGATTTTTAAGCTAAAGCTTTCAATGTTGACATAGCTAGTTAGCTTGATTAGGGGGCCACCCTTAGTCAATGGGGTGACTACATTGCCGTGTGCGCAGAGACACAAGGAGCTCGTTAAGAAAAACCGCCGTGCCCCCGTCACCGATTGTTGATTTACCGGAAATAAGCTAGCTCTGCGGGGGTCAGACCATATAGGCCTACGTAGATTCCGCATAAATACAATACAATAAAACATTTAGGTACGAAAGCTTACGTTTCTAATTTAACTAAGTATCCAGTATAATAAATACATCTCTGCCATTTTTAACAAACCAAACCGCTTGGAAATCGGTTATAAACTCAGTGAGTTATGATGCAGTGTCAGACGAGTCTCAAACTCCGCTTCTAGCTAGCAACTAGTATAAGGTTAGCAGTTGTTTATGATAGTGTTGGAGGATCTGTGTGTGTGTGTGTGTCTCTCTCTCTCTCTCTCTCTCTCTCTCTCTCTCTCTCTCTCTCTCTCTCTCTCTCTCTCTCTCTCTCTCTCTCTCTCTCTCTCTCTCTCTCTCTCTCTCTCTCTCTCTCTCTCTCTCTCTCAGTGATTCAAATATTCAGAAGCTTTATTTGTCACATGCTCATACAGTAGTGCAGTTAAATGTTTGATGTGGCAGTCTCCGTTTTACAGTGTGTTTAGAATAGAACATTTTACAATATAATAAAATTAAAATACAATAAAAGTTTTAACAGAATACACTTTAGCCTATTTACGAGAAAGGTGAAGTGTTAAAGTTACTGCAAGTATTTACATATGTGCAAGTTGTTGATATGAGGAATATTATAAAAATATGAAAATTAAAACTAGATAAACAGGAATCAATCAGAGATGACAGTGTTCAAGTTGTGTGGTGTAATATGGCCAGGGTTAAAGTGTTGAATATGATATGTGTCGGCTAATAATAAGTAATTGGTCCACAGCACAACAATTTAAAATGTATGAAAAAAATCACAATTCATCACAATTTCAGGGTCATAACTGCTAGGCCGTTAAAAACAACTAGGCAACGTAAATACCTATTTTACTAAGAGACTGGGTTGAAATCTTACATAGCCTCGGCCTACGGTCTATGTTTGATACAACAGCGCCCTCTACAGTCACACATTCTGATGGGTCACAGATTTTGACATAACATCTGATCTGATGGGAAAATGTTCATTCAGGTGAGTCAGACACACAGCTGAGATTTATAAAGATACAAAATGAAATATTATTCATATAGTTCTATTTTACTGTGATACTTATGGTAAGGAAATGTAAAGAGTAGCTCTTAGCACAGACTGCGTATTAAGCAAATTTTCAGCCTTTAATTTTCTTTCTTAATTAACCCAGAATATTGGATAGATAAATAGATAGATAATAGAACTTATGACACTCAGGCCTATCTACCCAGTGTTTCCCAATTCAAATTAGCCAAATATATAGAAGGGAACAAGGTGAGGGGACAGCTAGTTAGTCGTCTAACATCAAAGTGTTGGAAGGAGGTCAAATGAAGACATTTGTTTTACTGTTTTCATACGGTTATAGATGTTAAAAATCTTTGTGCCAACGATAGCCCAACTGCTATTCCGGCAGAGAGCAATTACACATGCTCAAAACATCCTGCTGCTATGTCTCAATCCCAGAGGAAACACTGCTACCATAGCGTCATTAAGTTTAAGCTTGATTGTGACTTAAGGGTGCTGTGGCTGCGCGACTTCTCCCGGTCAGACAGGTGCTGAGATTGTTTAATGCACAACAAACACGCGGTTTAGTTTTAATGTTTATTTTTTGTAATATTGCGAATGCGATGCTTTTGTTTGAATGTTTAGGCACAATAACAGTAGACACAGGGCCTGTTTCGCAGACATGGATTAAGTCTAGTTCTGGACTATATTGTAGTTTCAAAAGTCCATTTAGTCCAGGACTAGGCTTAATCCATGTCTGTGGAACTGGCCCCTAGTGTTGTAAGTGTTACTGCGGGAAATAAAATAAAAAGTATATATTTTCTCTCCTGAAATTATAAATGTAGAATCTATAAGTTTGTCTCATTTAATAATGATTAAAAAAACAAAAACTCAATCAGTACTTGAGATGAAAAGCTATTAAGAATGCCAAAATAATAAAATATTACATTTCTAACTGTCAAAACAAATAACAATGAGAAATTCTAATTTAATATCTGCTTTAAACTTAGATCCATGGACATCTGATGACAACAGCCACTCATTCTATAACCTTACAACATCTAGATAAAAGGTGAGTATTCATTGCTCAATTAAGGTTTCCCAAGTGTTTTTAAATCAGTACTAAATCTTGATTGGAGGAGAGGAGACTGCTATAATTTTGGCAAATAAGGTGCTAAGTGTGTAGTTTTGTAAAATTCCTCCTTTATCGTATAATGTGCTGCACATGTTTCCCCCCGATGCTCTTTGATTGATTGAGCTCAATTGAGTAAGTAAGTAACATTTATTTATATAGCACTTATCGAGACTATTAGAGTATTGAAAAAAACTAATGTTGAGAAAATGGTTGTTGAAAATGGATGTATTGGAGAAGTATACAGACAATAACAGATAAAGTTTAGTCAAATGAACACCTGAATGTACAATTTGGACTTTGATTTACTTGTATGAAAGACCTTTAACAGTACATAGCATAATTAAACATTGTCAGTAATAGGTTTTCCCTGGGCTGACTCAGACTAACTGAAGCTTGAATACATTATAGAGCATTTTCCCTTCACCATAGATTCAGAAATATGTCAATTTGTAATAATAAACCAAAGCAAAAAACAAACA
>CM047524.1:28131362-28182582 GCA_026122265.1 Ammodytes dubius | reverse complement strand
TTGCTACAGATTTGATTTTCTCGATTTTATAACCGGCTTGCCCAGTCGGTGGACAGTAGGACACGTCGCCCACATGAGGCCAAGTCTGGACCTTCAGATTACTCTGAAATCCGTTTGCAATAGTGAGGTAGAGATCTCCAACTGCAAGAACAAGAAGAGGCAAGTTAGAGAAAAACCTGTTAAACCTTAAAACAGCTTCATACTGACACAAGATATGGAACGATTTTAAACTTTCATAGTAAGTAAGTAAGTAAGTATGTAAGTAAGTAAGTAAGTAAGTAAGTAAGTAAGTAAGTAAACTTTATTTATAGAGCGCCCTTCACAGACCAGGGTCACAAAGCGCTTCACAATGGACAATTAACTTGAATTAAATAATTAAGAATATTGTCATAATCTTTATCATCAAAATATTTCTAAGCTTGTGTCTAAAACATCACTTTTCATTAGAAAACAACAGACACAATAATTTAATCCTAGGTTTGTTCGATCTTTCACTTTTCTCTTTTTTTAATATTGGGTTGAATAATATATTGTATTGTGACTGGAGCCATCATGCAGATTTCTCACCTGACATGACTGCTGACTGTTGTTTAGCAACGCTTAGGAAAGCTACTCCGCCATTTGATACCAGGCTCTGAGATGGATTTGCTATCGGTGGGTTTAGTTTGACCCCGTTTCCAGCGTCCATGATTGTTCGATGGAACCCAGTAGTACGTGTTTCAAACGCGTACACTCCGATGTACTGCAGGTGGGTTCCTGGAAAAAGTAGTAAAATAACACAGTTAAAGGTGCAGTGTGTAATATGACATCATCAAGAAAGTTCTAGAATGCAACGCTCCCTGGGTAACCCCACCCCTTTCGAATAATAACAGAAGCTACAGTGGCCTTCAAGGACAAGAACAATTTTAAATTTTAAACAATGCACCTGATGACATTCCAACTATGACACTTCCAAGATGGCGGCACTAGGCCTTGCTCCAAAATATGCAGAAATATGGACATATATGAGACCCTTTCTAATTTTTTCAGCTATTATGCACTAAATTAAATGTACTTATGGATATTATAATTACTTTCTACAAAATCTGCTGGGAAATAAAACCCAAAATTCTACACACTGTAGGTTTAAAACTCCAGAAGAAAATGCTTCTAAATAGCCCATAAGCATTATCATTCATATCAGCCACTAACACTGTAATGAAGATGAAAGTGCTTTATTACCTATATCTTGAAACTGGTTGTATTTGAATGTTACACAGATATACGTCTGAGCTTTGTCTGCTCCACTATCGGGAAAGAAAGTAGCTGCAGCTCTATTGGCAGGGAACCGTGGTGTGCTGTGTAGGAGCCACACTCCAGTGCTGGCAGGGGCTGTCTTGTCCATCATCACGACACCTGAGGACACAGACAGACAGACAGACAGACAGACAGACAAGACAGACAGACAGACAGACAGACAGACAGACAGACAGACAGACAGACAGACAGACAGACAGACAGACACACAGACAGACACACAGACAGACACAGACCAGATAAAGTTTAGGGCCACCAATAGTATATGTGCTCATGCCATTCAGACTGAGCGGACTGTGTTTGTCTGGTTCAAACAAATCAAGGTTCAAAGAGGCGAGTTCTCTCCTCACCTTTACTGTGGCCATATGTTGCAGCAGCAGTTGCTGTCCCTGGAGGATACTGATCATTGTAACTGATGAATCCAAAGTCTGGTGACTATCAATGAAGCAGAAGAAAGAGAAGAAAGTGTCAGAAACATTATTCTCTCAGTTTGCAGAATCACTGGGTCAATATGGTAATGGTTTGCCTTTCTGTCCTTCCATTGTTTAAGTAGCGTTTCTGTTTTTGCCCATGCCGTGCACCATTGTTTTGTTTTGTTATGATTTGGTTTGATTGTTGTGCTCAATGCCATGTGCTATGGCCGAGAGCCGTGAATAAATTAAATTAAATTAATTACTGAGAATGAGTCATGGTTTCCTCTTGTGAAAGTTTTAAAAATGATCCTCACCATTTGTGCGGTTGGTACAAACATGGGAGCGAGGGTGTGTGCCAGGACGCCTGTCTGAGAATTGATGAGCTTATCACGAGAGTAAGCCGCTCCAGTTGGATCAATGTAAAGATACTCGTATCCTGGTAATCCCTTTCCTACTCCGGCCACCTTGTACATGATGAACCTGATAACGAGCAGAGGAGAGAAACGTCAATAAACAATGTCAGTCAGAAGAAACAATAAAGACATACAGCCTCTGAAAAAATGAAGAGACCACTTCAAATGCAGTTTCAGTGTCTCTCGTTTTACTCTTTAGAGGCATGTTTGAGTAGAATGAACATTTTGATTTTAAAATATAAACTACTGACAACATTTCTACCAAATTCCAATACATTTTTTGTCATTAAGAGCATGTTCACTAATTAATGTAGAGATAAAGATTTAAGAAAAATCCAGACAGGTCTCTTAATTTTTTCGCAGCTGTATATAAATCACTGGTCTCACAGTGTAACAATGCTTTACTGTCTTGTACCTGTGCAAATGGCAATAAACATATTCTATTCTATTCTAACAAACTCTTCTCTAGTATACAGCCTGGATAGTTTCATTGTCTCTAAAGTGCACTTTTAATTTTTTGTTACAGTTTTTGCCAATTGCTTACACACATGTTGCAGACTTTGGCCCAATGTGTCAAAACTTAACACACAGGCCGAATAGGACAAAGCACATGGAGATAAACTTCTAACTTATACGGCAAAATGAAACTCTTGAAACAAAACCTAACAATCCCATTTCAAAACTGTTTTTAGCATCAAAACAATACACACACGCACCTTTGAATTACTCTTTCCTAGCAGCAACAACACACAGATGTGCTTTATGCAAAACACATCTGTATTCAGTACTTTGGATGGTTTTTGACTTTACAAGTTTCATACAGAATTTTTTTGTCAAAGATTGATTCACTACAGTTCATCTAGACACATGAAAACAAAAATAAAAAAACTTCTGAAAAAAAAGTGTATTTTGCAATGTCATGGTTTTGGCCAACAAAAAAACGAATAGGTATTGCAGTTCAACAAGTAGTTCAGTGTGTCAATATAAACTCTGAAATAATTACAGTAAAATAAAATAAAAACAGTGTTGTAAGGAATGGGGCGGGTGGAATATGAATCTTTTGGATACCGCCTCCCGTTTGCGTCTGGCCACATCGCCTCATCGACATCACATGCAATGTCATCCTTTGAGAAGCAAGAGCGAAAATATTCCTGATATCCAGTATAAATGTCCTAATTATGGAGCTACTGTGTAGTTGGACTGGACTCTCTGCCAAGGCTCTTATATTGTTAGGCCATGATCTATAACATAGTCCACTATAGTGACCCTGTTGTATGTGTCTCCGTCTGTTGTCTCCTTTGTCATCGTCCTCCTGCCGCTCTCTCTTGTCCTCTTCCCCTGACTACTGTCTCACAAAGGAGCTGAGCTCACCTGAGGTCTATGTGTAATGCTAAGGCTCACACTGATTGGTATTATATTAGCTTTATTTTTTTATTTTTCATGTGTGTGAGTCTGTGTGCTTTTCCAATTTTAGTTGTGTTTTGAATTTTAAATAGATGTGTTTTCACAAGGATTGCAGGAGATTTCCTTTTTGAACAATGTGTCTTGTGTAAAAAACAGTGTGTAGTGTTTTGCAAGAAGCGTGTTGCAGAATTTCAAACACAGTGCAAAGCCTATTTTGTGTTTGTGGGGTTGGTGCTTGTGTTTAGGGCATGGTCACAAAAGTTAGAGGTTGTGATCCTTTGGGCATAGCAACCACTAGAAGTGTTTAAGCATTAGGCAAAAACTGTAAAGACTCACCAGTCCACTGCAACACCGTTTTCATTCCTGCAGGTCACTTGAGGAGGCTGGGCCTCAGAGCTGCAGCAGAGCAGACTGACACACACAATCAGCCTCCACATAATTCCCTGAAACACAGCAACAGGCAAAGACTTCAAGCATTAGTTCCATTTTATTCTCTAAATGTAAATTACCTCATTAAACCTCCATATATTAATTAAGGTAAGTTTGTATGTTTAGTTATTAATTCTGTTAAATACATCTTCCTCATGCATTTATATCAAGTGGTGTTTCCATTTTTAAAGTATTTCTAAATTCCATTCCAAAAAGTTCTTACCTTTGGTTGTTTACTGCACGATTCTCTGGGATGCAGTGGAGTGAGAAGGATCAGGGAGACGTTTTTATATCAGTGGATGTGTGTGTGTGTGTGTGTGTGTGTGTGTGTGTGTGTGTGTGTGTGTGTGTGTGTGTGTGTGTGTGTGTGTGTGTGTGTGTGTGTGTGTGTTGGGTCACATGATTTCCCAGTTACAGAGGTAAACAGTGGTGAGTTCTTCAGAGTTCATTCAAAAAGCTTATCTCTGCTGATAAAAGAAAACTCCCTTCACACACAGATTAACCAGAAATGGTGTTTGGAGTGAGAAAGTTCTGGGAGTAGTTTTGATGGTAAATGGACTCCACTTATACATGGCTTTTCCTGATTTTCACAGACCCTAAGCACTTTATATAGTTTTGTACACATTCACCCATTCACACACACATTCTTACACCGATAGCAGCATCTACTACGCAGGGTGCAAGCTAACTATCAGGAGACATTTGGGGTTCAGTGTCTCTTTGCCCAGGGACACTTGGACATGTGGCATCACACCACCAACCCTGAGCTTTATGCTCAGGCCAACATATTGTTTATTACATGTTCTGCAACTCCCAAATGTCATTTATTCAGAGCTTTCTGTACACCGATGAAACAGGCTCTGCTATTGCTTAACTTGAGAGAAATGTGGTGAAAGCATTTACTGTAAAATAGGCAGAGATAGGACATGAACCTGATTGTTGACACAGAGCAAACTAAACTCTTTAACTTTGGGTCAGAATAAAGTGGAACAGACTATTAATCAAACTCTCTCAGACCAGCTGCTGATTCACTGACACTCCAAAGGCCATTATGATTCAGAATCCGTTATCACTAAAAAACAACATGTAATCCTTCCCCTTTACTGACATCCTCATTCAGACTGTAGGTGAAATAATGATACATGGTACTTATAAAGCACTTTCCAGAAGACTAAACGTTGCTAGACTTCAAGAGTTTTCTGCTCATATGAGTCTCAGATGTGTTCTAAATGACAGTGTTTGTAGTGACCCATTTGCCTATCAAAAAAAACAATACAATTGTTATTGATGGATTTGTATGGTGACACACTTAAAATGCCAAAATTGTCTACTTTACTTGTTTAAATTCAATGACAAAGTGACTTAGCAAAAATAGTCCGTGTACTTCTTATTCACAAGTTTCCAAAATAAAAACCGAAGCGGACCGACCCCTCCCTGACCCCATCATTCACTGCAGTGGACAGATTCAAACAGCAGAGTGTGCTCACGGTCCTCAGTGCCATGAGACAGACATTCATCTTCAATCCACACACCAAACCCAAAGTCCTCCCTAAAGGCCCAAGCCCTGAACTTACTGACTTACACTGAAATGTGACGAAGAAAGAGTTTACCCCGTATTTTAAGTCACAGCGCTATGAACTTTGGGTAATTCCTTTAGCCAAAGTCTGCAGGGTTGGTTGCTGACTTTCGGAAAGGGTACATGAAGGGCACATAGAGAGAGGGTTAGGACACACGCACACACGTTATGAGAGCAATACATACAAAACAAACAATTCAAGGCACACAGATGTTCTATAACATATGTTATCTTATCTTAATGACACAGTCCTTAGGTGTGTGTGTGAGTGGAAAGTAATGTACGTACACACACAGCCCACCTCCCTTCTTCTTGCCGGAATCAGCTGTTCTGTCAGCGCGTTGTAGTGGGTTGAACTCAGAGTTTGTCAGCCCTGCTTCCTGAAATAGGCCCCAGATTATACAATAGTAGAAAACACCTACAAATCTGATCGTAAGCAATAATCAAACAGAGAAAACAGACCATAGACACTATCAAGTCAATTAAAAATAATCTTGCAAGAGTTGCTTCTTAACATACTATAATTGTATAACAACTTTGCCAATTTGCCTGTGGTAATGTTCTAAAGTTAAAGGGACAGACAAAAGTGTAGCATATACTAAGAATATAATTTCTTGTTATAGTTGTATAATCTTCATCATCAGCTTTTATAATTAGACTCAAAGTCCATTTAAAAGACATACAATACAAAAAATAGGCAACACACATAAATAAGAATAAAAACCTTCCGAACAATTATAAAAGGCACTTACCAATGTCTCCAAAGGTATGACTGAAAGCGTACTGCACTATAACTTGGGTTCGACAGCAGCATTATAATTTATATCAATAGTTATTTTGTAATAAGGAAGCAGGGTGAGCTGATGTGACTTTGTGTGGCTTTTGAGACCGGTATGTGTTTGTTGATGTTTTTATTATGTTTACCTCTGTGCAGCATGTGTTTTGATATTGGTTGGATATTGTTACAGAATATTTCATTTGTTTTCCTTGGTTTGAGGTGGAGTTGTTTTTGAGACCCACACACCATAAAATTCGTAAAATTAACTATTGTAAGCTTTGATGAGAATAAATTATGCCTTATTGATGTAACAGTTTGGGCTGGATCTGATTTCAAGAGAATGACAGAACCAATACTGCATGTTACGCGCTCCCACCTTTCTGCTCCTCCCTCCTCTTGCCTCCTCCACTCTCTCTCTCTCTCTCAAGTGTTCTGGGGCCTGATTGGGGGCAGGTGCTCCTAATCTGCAGAGTTTAAAGGCGTGGCCTGGGCGGCTGGTTCACTCTCTGACTGACTGGATGACGGCTGCTGACCTGCTGCGGTTGCTTGTTGTTTCTTTAGTTGTTATGGTTTAGTTAATCGGGGGCTGCTAGGTGGTGTTATTTTACTTTAGTCGTAGTTTAGAGGGGCCGGGGAATAGATTAGTTGGAGGAAGACCTGGGCGATACTGTAGTCCAACTGCCCCAGGCTTCCTCCCGTTTACCCTTTTTCTTTTGCAGCCTCCTGCTTGAGTTGAGTTGTGGGATTGGTTTAATAAATTACATCATTATTACGTTGATCCATGGTTTCATTGTGGTTTATTTAATGTTTACTGGCCGGTTAACGAGCCTGGTATGGCCGGCCGTAACACTGCGGTATGTAGAATAGAACAAAAGAGTATGCCAGAGACATGGACATCCAATCAGAAAAAAGAATATTGTCTCTAATTTCCTAACAGAATGTTTTAACCACTAATATGTGCAATATTAGCTGAATTTCTCCGTACTCTGAGAACAAATGTGGAACTTCCTCAGACCATGCCTTCATTAAAAAAAAGCTTGAGGTGAGAATAAAATGGAACAGATTGTTATCAGTAAAAACAACATATTTTTATTTACTATTCTACATACTACAACTGTCCATAAGAAGTGTATAGTTTACATGCATGATGTACAATTGCGACATACAACTTACTTGTCTTATCATAACATGGCTTCTTGAACTTGCCAATTTCTTATATTCCTCTCATTGCAAGCTCAGTCCATGTGATGTAACTTCTATGACTTCAAACATGAACCACTAGAGGTCTCTCACATTAAACCAAAGACACTGACCGGACAAAGGCCAACGACTGTGTCACTGAGTGACTGCTATTTTAGTTATTCTAAAACTGCACATTTTTGAAGTAGTGTACATCCAATAGGTTATATGAATGTGGTCTTTACAGATGGGCACTTTGACTTAAATCCAAAAAAGATGTTTGAATAATCAATACATGTGGTGTGATGCAGCATGCTCACAACTTGCCCTGCTACATCCAGTTAGGATTTTAAGTGTGGAAATCAGCATTGTCTTTGGGTGATTCTGATCCAACATCCAATGTGTACTGAAAGTGATGTCACATATATTGGGAACTTTTGATGATCAGCTGTATGTACAATAAAAAAAAAGTATGCGATTTGGAACTGTAATAACCTGATCTCCCTCTCCCTCCTCACATGCTTCACATGTTGTCTATCAGCTTCTCTCCTCATAAACAGATCCTCTGCTTTGTTTGCTCAATGTGTCAAGCCCATGTTGTTACCTGCCTGCATTCCTGTTTCTGCCAGTAAGCCACTCTTCTGCATTCAATGCTTTGGCATGGCATGCCAGCTCAAATGTAACAACAGTTACACCCTTCTTAAAATAGCCTATTCTACTGAAAGTAAATTCCATCAGCCTGACCGTGTATTACATATTCTTACTCATTTATCACCCTCCATTTTTATTTGTATATAACTTGATTCCTACATCATTCCTACATTTTTTATGCTAAAAAAACCTAAACCTAAAACCTATTTAGAGAGAGAGAGAGAGAGAGAGAGAGAGAGAGAGAGAGAGAGAGAGAGAGAGAGAGAGAGAGAGATACCCGCTTGACTACCAAGACACACTTGGCCGCTTTGCCAAGCAAGCTGCCAACTCTGCCTCTCCCTGCCGCTCACTGCCTGCCACTCATTGTCCTAAAGGTGCGAACACACCAAACGCGTTGGGTGCGGTGGCCAAAGCGCACAACGCACCTGATCTGGCGCTTGGTCATTTTGTGTCAAAAAATGGTTCAACGCGCCCAACGCTACGCAGCTAGTCTCCCCCGATATATTTATTCCCCTAATCAACCATGGCTGCGATCAGACCCGACCCGAGAGCGTTCATGTCCACACAAAAACAACAACAACACGGCCAACAATTGTGCCAAAAGACAAATAAACAGCAACTGAACGGAACAAATAGCCTTAAAACAGCATTGCAGATTCACGCCACTCGGAAATGAACACAAACAGCAAGGCAGCACCATACCAAACACATTTACAGCAGCATTGTGCACAGGGCAGTAGAAAATAAAGGCAAGTAGCCTACATTACCTGGCTGTGACGGGACCGTGGCTGGCGTAGATATAGGCAATAAACACCGGTGCTTCACTGTACTCGTTGTGAAAGTTCCCCGGACTAAGCCGTTATGTTTGGGTTCATTATGGAGGTGGTGGCCGCACACAACCGGGTGAGTTAACTAACGCTATCCGACCGGTGCTAACTTGGTTTATCGGCTAAAGCACAGCCGCTATATTCACTGAATTAACCAGGAAGCCCATTCTCCTGGCTCACTTTCCCTACGTCTTCTAACCCAACCCCGAGCGGCTTCATATCACCAGCCAGCCGCATTTCCTACTCGGTGTTTCTCAGCCTCTGTGTTGTCCTCCCACCCATGCTCCCACCGTGCCGATGTCCGTGACGTCGGGTCAAGCTCACCGCTGATTGGCCAACGCGGCTAAACGTCACGCGTTGGAGCGTTAAAAGTAAAAAATGTTGAACTCGCGCGGCGCTTTGGTAACGCGGCTACCGCGCCCAAAGCGCCGCTTTACCGCAGCCAACGCATCATCGCGCCTAGACCAATGGTTCCCTAAGCAAAAATAGGATTTTTCAACGCCGCCACCGCACCCAACGCGTTTGGTGTGTTCGCACCTTAAAACATTGCCTTGCCAGCAATAAACAGCTCTAACTTCAACCGCAATCTCACTTGTTCTGCTCCTTTTGACAAGTCATCACATATTTTATTAAGGAAGTTCGGCGTCACTTGGTATTGTGTGTAACACATTTTAACACATGTTATTATCCAATGCTGCCAAGTATACATTTGGGTCCTTCAGGATAAAGTTATCTCTTATCTCATGCCATTTTCAGCTTGTGGAAAAATGCTGATCCTTGTAAGGAAGGAAGGTGCATGGACAGGTTTTTCACACTTTTGTATTTACCTGCAGTATAATAGCACTGCAAAGATTAATAATCTCAGCGAATAGAAACGCACACTTCAGACACAGCACATCTGCAAACCAATCAATGTCCGGTATAGGGGGACGTAGGTATGTCATGGAAAGTTCTTTAGTGCACTTGCACAAGTGTAACCTAAGCAGATCAAATCTATACTGTTGAAAACTATCAAGGTCCATGATTTTATACGCATAAAATCATGGACCTTGATAGTTTTCAACAGTTTTTGGATGTTTGGTTAATTTAAGGTTTTAAACGGTCTAGCCCCTCCACCACTACAGAACTACATAAAGAAAAAATCCCCTAGAGTAAACACCAGGGCAATAACTAGAGGTGACTGTGAAATACAACGACGCAGAACCAAATTTGGCCAAATGGTCCTGTCCATCAGAGGAACACAGTCCTGGAATGAATTACCAGCTCAAGTCAGAGACTATACCACCTACACTACCTTTAAAAAGACCTCAAAGAGTGGTTAGTAGCAAGCCAGACCTGTTCTCATGCATAACTTTTTCTTCTTTTCTTCCTGATGTTGTTTTGTTTCTTTTGTCTTTTCTAACCGCCTATACTGATTGGGTGTCAGTGTAAAACTGTATTTTAGCTAGTTGTGAATTAACTGTGTAAAATTGTTTCATGTAGCTGTATATTGATGTATTGTATTATGACTTGTTTTAGGACTACGGATGCGAATTAGCATTTATGCTAACTCCGGCATATTTACATTGATGCTCTGCTGACATGTTGATTAATATGCACTGTCATAATCAAATAAAAACTAATAATAATTAAAAAAAATACAGTGGATGAAAAAATTTACCTTTGTTCCAACTTGGGTGCAGAGTTTTGGGTGTGAAAACTCCCTTAGTCCACATATTATGAGTTAAAGGGTGAACTAGTTTAAAGGTATCCACGTGACTTCAGAGAAATGGTGTGACGTCAAACCACCAGTTGAACAGGGTGTGAAGGGAGGGAGGAGATTCTATTCAACCGCATAAACTATGCCTTCATTGATGCCCTGAGGGAAAGTACAGGAGCTCTAAGGCAAGTGAGTTTATATAAATCATCACTTTGCATGGATTTAATATGTTCTTATAGAACCACATTTAAACATCCATTAATTCACATTATGACAATATTTAACAGTTATTCATTTATAATGCAGCGTAGAGAAACAGTCCACACATTTACCTGCAGTATAATAGCACTGCAAAGATTAATAATCCCAGCGAATAGAAACGCAGACGTCAGACACAGCACATCTACAAACCAATCAATGTCCAGTATAGGGGGACGTAGGTATGTCATGGAAAGTTCTTTAGTGCACTTGCACAAGTGCAACCTAAGCAGATCAAATCTATACTGTGGATACAAAAATGTACCTTTGTTCCGACTTTGGTGCAGAGTTTTGGGTGTGAAAACTCCCTTAGTCCACATATTATGAGTTAAAGGGTGAACTAGTTTAAAGGTATCCACGTGATTTCGGAGAAATGGTGTGACTTCAAACCACCAGTTAAACAGGGTGTGAAGGGAGGGAGGAGATTCTATTCAACTGCATAAAGTATGCCTTAATTTTTGCCCTTAGTGTAAAAGCTCTAATGCAGGTATGTTTATACCAAACATCACTTTGCATGGATTTATATGTTCTTCTATAACCACATTTCAAATACCCATTCCTTCACAGTAAAATAATATTTAACAATTATTTATTTACAATACAGTGCAGATAAACAGTCACATTGTTGGCATCACCTGTGTCTGTCTCTGAAACTGTTTCTGTGAAATCATGTGACCAGAGCGTCCACCCTCCTCTCCACTGATATAAAAACTCCTGCAGCATCTCTCTGTCTCAGTGCCCCGGGTCGGTGTGAAGCCAACAACAAAGGTAAGGACACTTTGAAGAAATACTTTAAAATGTCAACACCAGGAAATAATATTTGATATAAATGCATGAGGAAAATGTATTTAAATCAATGTAATACCAAAGTTGGGTTTCTCAATAAGCTTTTACAATTTATTTTTTTATTATTATTTTTGGAAATTTAGCATTTTTAATTTTATTAATTTAATTTACTTTTAATTTGGATTGATAAACATGCCTAACTCTTTCCAGATGCTTTACTATCAAGAAACTATCTCTCTACATTACATAGTTAGAAGGATTTTGTAACATACAAACTTACATTCATCACGTTTTTTCATTCATGACCAGATGAATTTTACAGTACACTAGGTAAAAATTACCTAACTAAAACAAAGTTTTACATCGATGGAATGACATTCAATGTCCTAATGCCACAATGATAATTTGTGGGTTGTAACATGTAGGTTGATTTTAAAAATCCGCGCAGTTGGAGTTCTTTCACCCTTTAATCACTTCAGTTATGATACAGATAATAATAACTAAAAACGTTACAGCTGACAGAAGCTCACTGACTTGTTTTTCCTTCATCCAGAGAACTAATAAGGAGCCCATCCTCCAGCTCCTGTGAAGCTCTTACCATGGCCTGCTCGTGAGTATTTAATTGTTTATTGTTTTATTGTTGAAATGCATTAAGGTGCCAACGCTGATAAACCAAATTTTTCTACAATATGTGAAAAAAGTCACATGTAGTCAAATGTAGTCAAATCTTAAAAAACTATTGCAGAATTTCCAAACACTTGAAATTGTTTTTGCATCTCTTTTATCACAACTGAACCGAATGCTCACATGTTTTTATTTTCACATACTTATTGTGTTCAATTATCAAAAATATTTTTTACTTATTTGCAAAAACAGGAAAAAACAGTGAAAAACGCAGTTTTGTTAATAAGTCCCACCCAAATTTAAATTTCTTGGCCATATTTTATATATAGAGTAGACTCAGGCATGCCCCATCTCCCTTGAAGAAAATTCCTTTATCCACTTAGGAGATATAAACTTTCTGTGTTTTTGGCGCCCCCTTATGGCAAAATGTTCCAAATCTTTTGATCCGATGTATAGTTTTTGATTGATGAGCATTTATGTACAAGGTAGCTAATGTGCAAATCTTTAAAGCGCTACCAATTGGTCTTCCGATGGTCCTAGAATTTTTTTTTCAACTTTTGCTCATGGGCATCTGTAGAGCATAATTCTTTTCGGTCCGAATCTGTCAAAAAACTGTTGGAGTACGAAACGGTGACTGACACAGTTTTTGCGATGTAGCAAAACATATATGTCAATAGATGCAGCTGACTTGTGTGAATTTGTGGATATAAAGTTTTTGACTGTGGGATGTTCAGTGTGGGAGTTGTTGGGTTTGCCTTGGTTGTAGCGCCACCTACAGGCCGACATGTCTGATTTTTTTTGTCTGCGTACCAGGCACAGACCTGGATCTAGTCATGCAAGTGGCATGTCCCAACCCTTTACGGTTAGGGCTGCAGCACCAGTTTGAGGAGGAGACAAATAAAAATAATAAAACATCCGGCAAAAACAATAGGGTTCCCTGCTCGGCTATGGAACTGCGTTGCTCTGCAAAAACGCGGTCACAGGCCCTTCTCGGGCTTGGCCCCTAATAATAATAATAAAACATACGGCAAGAACAATAGAGTTCCCTGCCCAGCATGGACAGGGACCACGCTGCTCTGCCCATCCGGGCTTGGCCTCCTAATAATCATGATTAATAGGTTTTTGTATTTATTTCAAAGTATAGGGGAGAACGGGGTAAGTAGGCACACTTTTTACTCTAGTGAGCATTGCTCATCACCTAAACATCTTTCAATAGTCATTCCTACATTAAATTGAAGCTTAAGGTGTTGGCTTGAAATGTGTACCCCTCACTTTTTCTATCTTATTGTAATAAAGAAGAAATTAATCATCAAAGACACCCTTACACATTGTGACAAGTACCAACCCCATCAAGGGGTTGTCACACAATATGGGGTTGTTTGTCACAATGTTATCTTAATGGGAATAATCTTAAAAAGAAGGCAAGAAAGTAGAACTAAATTTGAAAGTTTAATTGCATTGTCAAGTTGAAAAATAGGCCTACATAACTTACTGTAGCCTTGGAAGCTGGTCTAGTTTGGGATGCACTGGGTTGTTTTGATTTTGTTACCCTTTTTTTCTTTTGCATGCTAGCTGTCTTTTCCTGTTTACAGTCACACTTTCCTTCTCTGGGGTGTCAGTGATGATACAGCTTGACAATTTATTTCGTTATTGGGTTCCTTTTCTGGCTGCAGCCTTTGGATAACATGTGACAACCAACCCCCCAAAAATTGTGACGACCAACCCCAACTTGAATTTCTTGCTAGCATCAAGGCCAACAACCATCTGACAACTAATTAGCTTGCTAACCACAATCTAAACTATAGTTTACCCTTCACACTTTTTATGGGTAACAAGTGTTTTGTTATAAACCCATTGTGTAAAAGCCTAGTAGAAAAATAATGAGGAGCTAAATATTTTCAATTTGACATGAAAAACACAAACAGTCCTCTCACCTCAAATTCAGCAGTCTATCTCCAAGGAAGACTATGTAGGTGACTGATCCCAATTCTGGATATTTACATACCAAAATTTCACAGACAGCGCCTTCTGGTTCCGAGATATAACGATTGTGACAACCAACCCGTGTGACATATTACCCCGTTCTCCCCTACCCATTTTTCTGCCAAAAGCCTTTTTAAAAACAATGGACTCAATTATTTTTCTTTTTTTGGGGGGGTACAAAGCACATCGTATGGTAAAAACATGTTTGCAAACCTAAAGATTTAGGAGGGCTGGCCCTTCCCGACTTCCAGCACTATTATTGGGCAGCCATCACCCGTGCCCTTACCTACTGGCATATCCTGATGAGCTTAAAGATACGACCCCATCATGTTCTCGAGCGGTAACGCAACCATTGTAAAAATCATTGAAAAAATTCAAAAAACAAAGCATTTAAAAAAAATTATCATTAGGATTTTTGTCATAATCGAGCAGCCCAACCTTGCAATTTCCATGGATTGGATCAATTATTAACAATTACATGATCATGCAGGTAATCCAGTATTAACATTTGGACTTCATATCTAGGTTACAGCTTGTTTATTGTGATTTAGTGGAGACTCAGTGAGCTCCATGGTAACGCAGTGATTGACAGGCTGACTGAAATGCTCTTTAGCGGACACCCCTCTTGAAAATCCATAAACTTTTCGCCTTTACTGTCGCAATCACAAAAAAAAGTCGGTCCCTGTACTGAAACCCCCGCCCCCCCCTCCGAAGGCCCACGACATATTCTATTATTAGTGATCATTGAGAGGGTGAATTATTTTTGTGTGAATTTATTTTTTCATTTAAATATTGCATAGTGTGCCAAAACGACCATACTATAAAGTGTGCCCTAACTTGTCTTGCCATCCATTTCAAATGTTTCAGATTTCACCGTTGAAAAATCTGTCCTTTTTAATAATTAAAAAATAGATTTTTTTTAAATATTTATTTGACATGAAATCTATACATTACATTTAAATGTGTAAATTATCTGCTTTTTCTTTAGGAAATTTGATCACATTTCCTCCAAAGATCTGATCCAGTCAGGATCTCCTTCTCTCTACCAGCTGAAACCAAAGGAAGAGCAGATTGGAACTCTGAAAAGAATGACACTTGGAAAAAAAAAATCAAAACAAAATCAATAAAACCATCTTGCTTGTGGGTGCAACAGGAGCAGGAAAATCTGCTCTGATCAACGCTATGGTCAACTACGCCATGGGAGTGAAATGGAAGGACAATGTCTGGTTTAAGATCGTAGAAGACGAGAAGAGAAGACAGTCAGAAAGTCAGACATCAGATGTGGTTGTGTACGAGATCTTTGGCTTTGAAGATAAAACTCTGCCCTACTCTCTGACCATCATCGACACTCCTGGATACGGAGATACCAGAGGGATCGAACTAGATGATATCGTCCGTCAAAGATTACTGGACTTGTTCCGCTCAGAGGAC
This sequence comes from Ammodytes dubius, assembly GCA_026122265.1. Lineage (NCBI taxonomy): Eukaryota > Metazoa > Chordata > Actinopteri > Uranoscopiformes > Ammodytidae > Ammodytes > Ammodytes dubius. The sequence continues at coordinate 28,166,835 of CM047524.1, read as the reverse complement.
GGAATTCAGGAGATTAACGTGGTGGGTCTGGTGCTGAAAGCAGGTGAGAATCGGCTGGATGAACGACTGAGGTACATCTTTGAATCAGTGGTGGATCTGTTTGGAAAAGACATGGAGAAGAACATCGTTGCTCTCATCACACACTCACCTAATACTAGAACACCTAAAGATGCTCTGGGAGCACTTCAGGCAGCAGATATTAAGTGTGCTCAAAATGATAAGAAACAGCCAGTTCACTTCTTGTTTAATAATTGCCAACATGAAGACAGGACAGACGATGAAGACGACTATGAAGATACAGTAACAGAGAAAGGAATGGAACGGTTCACAGATTTTCTGGACAAAGCTGAACCTCAGCAACTCAAGACTACTATGCAGGTCATCAATACACGCATCCAACTGAAAGCCTGCATCCAAAACCTGCAAGAGAGAGTTGAGTTGATAGAACAAAAACAGACAGAAATACAACAGACTCAGGACAGTCTGAAGAAACATGAACAAGAGATGAAGAGCAATAAAGACTTCAAGATAGAAGTTGAGGACGTCTACAAAGAGAAAGAAACTATCGATGCATGGTGGGATACTAAAGCTGTTTGTTGCACAAAGTGTGAGGAGAACTGTCACCATCCTGGATGCACAATGGCCTGGAGTCCAAAGAAGTGTGAGGTCATGAAAGATGGTCGCTGTACTGCATGTGCCGGGAAGTGTGCCGTGTCAGATCATGTGAAAGAAAACAAGAAGTATGTGACCAAGACAAGAAAAGTTTGGAAAACCGAACAAGAGCTGAAAGAGAAGTATGACCAGGCTGCAGCAGGCTGTGAGAACACAACAAGCCTTTTGGAAAGTCTAGGGAAGAAAAAGGAAGCACTTAAGAAGGAAAAAGATCAGATGCTGGAAAAGTCTTTTGAGAATCTTTTCAAACTGCAGGAGATCGCTCTGAATGATAATTCAGCGTCCACTCACAAGCACCTGGACTTCCTGATTGAAAAGATGGGAGAGAAAGGCGACACAGAGAAGGTCCAGAAACTGGAAGAGATTAAAAAAAGAATGGATGAACAAACCAAATTTGCATACATGTCGGGGAAAATAACAGCAGCTGGTAGTGCAGTTAAAGGAGTTGGTAAAGCAATTCAAAAAGCTGTGATGGGGGATTAGATGAACAGACGACAAAGGTCCACACTGTGTCCGTCTGTCCGTCTGTCTTATGGACAGTTACAAAACACCGACATATTTAACCTGTGGAAACTGAAAAAAGTAAGATGTAGTTGAGAACATTAATCATGATTTGTTCACACTGATTTAGATAAAAGTTTTATTAATTAAAATTACTTTTTTTGTTTGTTGGAGTTTTTATTAATTTTATACTTTGAGAATTTACTTAAATTACCATAATCTGTTTTATATTTGAGATTTTTCTTTGATCAGATAGTAAGTGATGCTTGAATGTTTTACATGGGGATGTTGTGAACAGTTCTCAGCTGTAAAATCTAAACCGATGAACATTTAAGGAATCAAATTGTATATTATGAGTAACTTAAAAATATAAATCATGACTAATCTATCTGTGTTTTGCTCAAAGTAATGCTCATCTATTTCAGATATCTTAAAGTGCATTAAAAGTGTGATTTCCTTTAACAATTTTATTTTTACTATTCTGATTTAGTTACCATAAAGTGAGTTAATGAATTTAGCTTAATACAGTTTTTAATATTTTATATAAGTATAATTTAATTACTTTAGTTTGATTCAATGAATGATCAACATTAGATAGGACAATATGTTTTTCTCTGCTGTAATCTAGAGGTTTTCCCTTTTGTTTTTTTTCTTTTCATGTCAATTCACAGCAGATAGACGAGAGGGTTTTGGCTAATTCTGAGAGTTTTTTTGTGGGTGATGTTGATTTATCAATTAAAGATGGAACAAATCTTTTGTTGAAATATCTGAATGCCTGCTAAATGCTACGCTTGATCTATGATAGGCTTTTTGTTTCAAAATGTAATCAAAGTTAAAAACTGCATTTACATTTATAAGAAAATATTTTTGTTGTTGGGAAACTAAATACAAGTGAACTCATTGTAAAGGAGTTTGGCCTGGAGTGGGTTGAATCCTCCTCCTGTGTGTGTTACAGCACAGGTGAGGTGTTGTAGGAAACAAGGTGTGGAACCATGTGAAGCAAGATCAAACAACACCTTGAGAGAACATTTACAGCCTGTGTTGTCTGTAGTTTATGTGTGTTAATTCTAAGTACTATAAACACAAAGGGGAGAATGCTTTTCCCCGTCATATCTGCATGTCTGTGTATCACTGATGATGGCTTTTCTTTACAATCAATAAAGATCTACTGAGAATCATAATATTGTCTCATCTGGTATTTTATTAACTGCACAAGACAAAATTATATTTCAGTTTCCACAACAATTGAGTCTTCAATGAACTATCAGCAAGTTTTTTTAGCCTAAAAATGTGTCTTTTTTACTAAAACATATTACATTTATCAATAGATAAGTGAAGGATGATTTTGTAATTATTGTTTTAATGTCTACCTCATATATTACATGGTCAAGCAGTTTTTTAATATAAGAAATAATAAGTTAAGGAGGTTGACTGACCGTTTTGTTTTCTAAGAGAGAGTGTTTGCTGAGCCCTTGTGTTGGCTTAATAGCACATTAAAACATTGCAGTGCACAGCAGTGTTCCCAATGAGTTCCTCTGCTTATTTTTAATATGTTTTCATTGTTTGTTAAGTTAGAAAAGTTTTATTATTTTAAACTGTGTGAATTAATTTAGTAACTGTGAAATCACTAATAATCATATCAAGTTTTTTTTTAATTGAGAAGACAACCAGCAGTGATGTGTCCTTTTGTCCAGCAGATGGAGGCAGTGTGTCAGAAAAACAGAAAGGAGATGAGCAAGACCAGTGCAGATTATATAATAGTAGTAAACAATCAAACAGAGAAAAACAGACCATTAACCCAGGTGAATCAATTAAAAAGCAATCTTGCAATAATGCTCCTTTAGATACTATAATTAACTATAACCAATTCTGCAAATTTGTCTGTGATAATGCTCCAATGGTAATGGGACAATTAAAGTGTAGCAAATACTAAGAATATCATATCTTGTTGTAGTGTTATATCAATAGTTATTTTGTAATATGGCAGCAGGTCGTGTTAATGTGACTTTTGAGACCGGTATGTGATTGTTGATGTTTTTATTATGTTTACCTCTGTGCAGCATGTGATTTGATATATTTTGGTTGGATATTGTTAGAGAATATTGAATTTGTTTTCCTTGTTTGGAGGTGGAGTTGTGGATTTTGGGGGACACTCACCATAAAATTTGTAAAATTAACTATTGTAAACTTTGAGTAGAATAAATGATGCCTTATTGATGTAACAGTTTGGGCTGGATCTGATTTCAAGAGAATGAGAGAACCAATACTGTAGATTTTAAGGGATTACATTTAGAGGACACTTCATTTTTTTGTTATTGCAATACTGCCATGTTTACTATGTGAGATGTAATTATTTGATAATTTTTTTTTTTTTTTTTTTTTTAGATATTTTTTGGGCATTTTTATGCTTTATTGACAGTGTAGAGAGACAGAGGTGAAATGGGGCAGAGAGGGAGTGACATGCAGAGAACGACCGCGGGTGGGAATCGAACCCGGGTCCGCTGCTGGGCCCGGCCCGGGAGGGGGACGCCTTACCAACTGAGCTAAAGGCGCCCCATTATTTGATAATTTTTAATTGAGAATCTAAATTATTCTTTAGCTTTATGCTCTTAAATAGGCTGTTTTGACTTTGCAATTTTGCCATTTTACGCCTTTGAACACATCAAATGCTGAATCTTAGATCATCTAATGCTGGGCTTACACTACACGACTTTTCACACGATTTGACAGTCGCAAACAATCTTCCAATGTCGGACTGAAATCACGGAAGTCGAGCTGGAGTTGTGGCGCGCACGTAATCTCAGTCGCTTGGTGTAAGGTGGTCTTCCTTTCAGCCAGTCTTCTTCCCGTCTTGACGTTGAAAATCTTAATTATTCTTTAGCTTTCTGCTCTTAAATTAACAACTTTGTTAATAACATAAGGTGAGATAATGGCACAACATAACAAAATATTAAGAGGCCATTATTAAAGTGGACCCCAGTCATCAGCTTAACTTGACATTAGAGACTCAAGGCCCCAACTCGACAGTATCCAGCAGAGAAGGCCGTCCATTAGTTCCTGCAATGGCAAACAAAAGAACCAGGTTATCTTATTGTTCGATTACAAATAAAATAAAAATTAAGTTACTGGCATCATACAATTAAAACTACTGTAAGTCACTATTGTATGATCGAGAAATAAGGTTCAAGGTTTTTATTAGTATCCCAAAGAGGGCAAATTTGTTCACAGCATGTGGTGGCTAAAAACACACGACAATAATAAGGAATCAATAAAAAAATGTATGTGCAACTTTATTTAATGCTTTCTATACGACACTTCTTGTCTTGCATCAGTTCGGTGGATTAAGTAGGGGATGAGGATTAATTTAATTCAAGTAGCAATTTACGGGTGAAGACGTTGGTTACCAATAAACCGAGATATTGTAGCTTCTTTGTGCTGCTAGCTTATCAATATTAGTATCGATTGAAATTACATCAAATCTATTTCAATAATGTTGTAGCTTCATACACACAGTTACAAAGTAGGGGGATAAGTGAAATCATAAAAACCTTAAATGTAGTACAAATTAATGCAAATTTAACATTACCTTCAGCAGAGGTGTTTTCCTGTCCACGCTGTGTCCAGTCCGGCAATGGAGGGGAAAATAACAGAAGGGGAGCTTGGCAAGAAGAATGACCCAGTTCTTACTAAAACAAACTAGTCAGGAGTGCAATTTTAAATTACTATATCAGTAAGAGAATAGGTAGGAAATAAAATATTTTTTAAATACATTTTCTGTCCGTCTCTTTCTCTCTCCACTGCACAGTCAGTCAATCCAAAGGCATTGGGATTTTTTTTTTCCAATTGTGCTTTAAATAGCTGATCGGCACAACCCCACTGTAAACTACCAGCCGTTTCTGAAAAGCATGTGCAGCACATAATACAATATACAGGTGAAACTCATATAATTAGAATATCATGGAAAATGAATTGGAATTGAGGCAGGTCGGAGCCCATTGTCTGCTATGTTATGACCAAAGCAAAGATGCATCTTTGGGTTTTATTAATGTTTTACTGAAGAGTTCTTGATCGTGGATGTTTAAATCTGTCAATATCTTTACAGATTTACTCTCAACATTGTAAATTGGAAATTGAAAAAAACTATTACTCTTCCATACCGTCCTCACTTCACTTTAAACAGAGGTTCAATGAAGTCAGTTGCACAAACATGTATTTATATTTTTGATTTTTTTTTTCTTAAATGTTACTTTTGTGAATGTATTTATCTGGATGTCATAGTAACGGTTATTGATTCACCTGATTTATACCTGATTGATGGCTGAAATGGTTTCATTGTTTTCACTTTATCTGAAATGTCTAACCTAATATATTTCTTAATCATGTAAGGAGGTTGGATTTCCCCTAAATATATTTTTAAATACTTTATGGATTTTTTTTCTAGAGAAAAAACACACACACCAAAAAAAATTTAAATAAGAAACACAAAAACAAAAGACAAAATAAAACCAACAATCTACTTTACAGGTTTCTAAGCAAACTGAGTCCCCATAGAGTCTCAGGGTGTATTCACACATGCTGTGTTTAGTTCGGTTGAAACGAACTCAGGTGCACTTCCACCTTCGGTGCGCATCTTTCAGACAGGTGTGAATACAGCAATCGCACTCGGGGGCGGACCAAACAAACGCTCCGAGACCCAGCTGAAGAGGTGGTCTCGATGCGCTTCAAAACGCACTCTGCTGCAGTTCGTTTGTGGTGTGAATTTGTTCGGACTCGATCCGACCCAATTGCAGGAAGCACTGCGCCTTTTCTTTCTTTTCTTTTTTAATAAATCGCCATCAGCTTCACATTATGGGAAAGTGTTGTTGTCGCCATTGTTAGGAAGATTAGTTGTGGTTTGACCGGGAGCCCCGAGCGAAAATATTACATTTGATAATGACGCGTGCGGATCTGCGATCAGATGGAGAGGAGCGTCTCCCGTAGCCTACAGTGCCAACAGGTTCACGCTGCGCTTTGCATGAAGTGTGTGTTTTTATTGTTCTTCCCAACGGGACCGTCAATACTGTCCCCGTGTCAGTTTGGTGCTGAACTGTGCCGAACTGACACCCAGCTGATACACAGCTTAATCAGCTGTGTTTCAGTTTGAGCCTATTCTTCACGCGAGCCGCGCGTCCAGCAGCAGAAGTAGGCTACAGTAAAAATTATGTTTCACATCGTAGGCTAGAAGCCACATAACGTGGCATTGTCATAGGGCTACATATTATAAACATATGAAACAACAATAATTTGATGTTTTTTCTTCTTTATTTATAGGCTAGATGTAGGCATTTTTATTATTTTTAACCCCATATTATATCAATGATAAATTCGCAGTTTTTACTTCGTTCTTCCTGCTTCTCTCCACCCCAGAATGTCTGTCCAATGAATGAATGACCTCAGATCACGTGTGGTTTTGCTTCGTAATGCTGGTTCACTTGCAAAAGGGGCAATATGAAAGTGGACCACACCAACAAAAAAAAATCCAAATTCTATTTGGTCTGGACCAAAGCAAGTGAACTAACGGACTTTCCATGTGTGAATACACCCTCAGTCTTCTTCACAGCAGACCCGGGTTAGAATCCAGCCCGGGTCGTTCTCTGCATGTCATTCCCATCTCTGACACATTTCACATCTGTCTCTCTGCACCATCAATAAAGCATGGAAATTTCCAAAAGAATAATAATAAAAAAAAATATTCTTTTAAATTAATTATTGTTTGCATTGAGCCAAAACAGTTGTACATTACCTCATCAAAATTAAAACACATTTCCAGGGGAGTGTTAAATTTCTCCATAAAAGTTGTGTTTTGAATTAAAAATTACGAATAATAAACACTAAAAAACACGAAACAAGACTATCAACGTAAAATAAATAAGTATGAAGTATTTAGTAGTGACTGCTTTGTAGATTGGAACAGTGTCATTCAGACAGAGAGGGCCCGCTACACACACACACACGCACACACAAACTGTTAATGTTTATTTCCTTTCTGTTACTTTAAACTTTGTGATGTAAGAACACACATGTGTTTAAAGGTTATTTCAACTTTTAGCTAAGGCTTTCAGTTCAGTAACTTTAGTGTGAAACTCAACAGTTTAAATGTTTTAAACATTTGAATCATATTCTTCTCTTATAATCAAAAGACTGTACAAAGGTAACAACAATATCTCCCAGCTTCTTTATATCAGCTAATAAACACGTTATTTATGGTTTTGTTTTTACAAGTATAAAACGTCTGCAGTATAAGTTTAACTGCTTGAACTATGTATTGAGGAAGATCAGATAAGATATTCCGTCATTCACCAACAACAAGAATAGGGATTACCTGAGGTCAGAGAGCTTGCACAGAGGTGCTTGGTGGATACATGTTAAAAAAGAGCAATTACATCAATTATTATTATTTTTTTTTTCCGGGGGACCCCCCACAAGGCCCAGGGTCCCCACCACAGTCTCTAAAAGTAATTAGATTGGGTTTGTGTTTATGTACAAGTTACCTTAAAATTATTTGGTCATTAATTAAAAAATGTTTTCCAAACGCTAACCCACAGTGGGCACAACTGGAGCGACATGTGCAAAACTCAAACAACACTATGCACAGCAGCAGTTCATGTGGACCAAACTCTAGATTGTTTTTCATTGCTTAAGCACAATTTTCAAAACTCTACACACTTATCTCAAGGCTTATACCACAACCTGCACTGTACTTCGGATTTCCAGCACTTTGTTGAAATGCTAACACACTGCTGTCACAAGCACAACTGTAAACCACATATTTAAAAAAGAATGGATTTCAGCCGAGTGCATTTCAAACACTGCACAATAATACATTTAAAAGACCATGCCTTTGTTTTAGGTTATTATTACTTTCAGTTCAGGTAACTACAGTGTGAAATTCAAGAGTTAATCATTTATTGGAATCAGATTGTTCTGTCCAAAGGTAACAGCATACCCACCTCCATAACTTAATAGCCACTGATTAACAAGTTGTTTTTGTTTTTATACAAATGTATAAACACTAAGCGGTTTCTATGCCCAAAGCATCACAACCTCTAACGTTTGTGACCATGCCCCAAACACAAGCGCTAACCCTACAAACACAATATGTGCTTTGCACTGTGTGAAATTCTCCAACACACTTCTTGCAAAACACTACACTGTTTTTTACACAAGACACATTGTTCAAAATTAAAATCTCCTGCTATCATTGGGAAAACACATCTATTTAAAATACAAAACACAACTAAAATTGGAAAAGCAAAGACTCACACACAAGAAAAATTAAAAAATAAAGCTAATTGAATACCAATCAATGTGAGCCTTAGCATTACAAATAGACCTCAGGTTAGCTCAGCTCCTTTGTGAGACAGTAAGAGTCAGGGGAAGAGGACAAGAGAGAGCGGCAGGACGACGATGACAAAGAAGGCAACAGATGGAGACACATACAACAGGGTCACTATAGTGGACCATCTTATAGATCATGGCCTATCAATATAGGAGCTTGAGCAGAGAGTCCAGCCCAACTACACAATAGCTCCATAATTACTGTAAGACATTTAGACTGGCCTTTACCTCATTACTTGCTCGTAGGGTTATCTTACTCAAGTGGAAAGATCCTGCTCCTCCTTCCCACTCACATTGGATTAGAGACATTATGTCATGTATGAATCTAGAGAAAATACGTTACACTACCCAGGGATCTGAGAATACATTTTACAAAATATGGCGCCCCTTCTTAAATTATTTTAAGAAGCCAACTACAACAATAGAAGAGTAGCTACCCCCTCCCCTCTTTTATTTAATTCTATTTTATTTATTTATGTTTTTTGTTTCATTTTGATTATTTATTTTTATTTCTTAAAGTGTGTATTTCTTTTCTGCCATTTTTAACATTTATGTATTATTTTTAGGGCTGTCAAAATTAACGCGTTAACGCAGGGTGATTAATTTCTGGAATTAATGCGTTAATTTTTTTAAACGCATTTAACGCATGTGCAGAATGATCCGCCCCGTGCATCCCACCCGCTCTACACTACAGTCACTCTTACGCTGTGGCTGACCCAGGATCAGTAGCTGCGCACAGCCAAACATAGCAGCACGCTAGTCTATGTTTTAAACTACTAACCACGGACCTATAACTGCTGCTAACGGCCACGTCTGTGTCGCGGCTGGCAGTTGCTCTCGGAAGCAACAGGAGAAACATTCTGCTCCGTTCACGGGAGGAAACAAACGTCTGCAGTTTTCAGAGGTGTGTGTAGGCCTACGTGACAACAACGTCGGCTACACACAAACACACACACACACACTGTAGCGGAGGAAACTGGTGGATGTATCAGTACCGCGCTGATCTGCTTGTATCACAGGTTTCACTTCAGAGGTGTCGGCCAGAACAGCACTTATGGCCAAACACGTCAGACTATAAGCATGAGACTAGGAGAGGAGGAGTATGTTTTATCCGCTCTTTATTTTCCTTCTTTCACAGACACAGCAGCATAGATCGCAGGAAAAGAAACACAGGCTTAAACTCCGCTCGTGACTCGTGAGGAGACGTTACAACAGCTGTTGCGACCCGCGAATCGTGGCCGTTAATAACATGCATAAACTATAGCCTAATTTATAACAGCGATCGGGACTGCATGTAGGCTACTTACTCACTCACGGGTGATTCCCATAAACTCAAATAAACACGTTTCACATGTGGAATGATCGATTACTGCGGCAACGCTCACACATCCGACCGAGGGAGAAGAGAAAGGAAACTTACTAAACAGACTGACGTCACGGCAGCTAACTGACAGTTATCCACACTGAATAAAACACATCTTAACACACTGTAAAAATATCAAACACTAACTTATGAACTTTGGGGCCTTTTCTACACACAGACACACGAACAAACTGCAATCAGGTTGTATTCAGGAATGCAAAACCATGGATTCACTCAATACATGCCATTATAGCCTATGCTATATTTGCTGAATAGAGACAGCCAAATTTAAGTTGGTTGTTTTAGTTGATTATAATTTATTTGCAGTATTTACACCATCATTTGGATTTTCAATGAATAAAAACTACATTTAAATGTATATATTGACCTTCTGTCCTTTATCTTTCAATTCATATAACAATATACAGAAAAAATGGTAATTTTTTGGGCCTATTTCGAATGGTAGAATTAATCGTGATTAATCGTGATTAATCCACGGAATCCTGTGATTAATCTGATTAAAAATTTTAATCGTTTGACAGCCCTAATTATTTTGTGTACTCATTTCTTAATGCAGGATTGTTTGTAATTGGGTGTGAGGGTGGGATATGGGTGGGGTATGTTCGGGGGAAAAAAGGGGAAAAAATATATAATCCATTGTACTGCAATTGCTTTGCAACTCTGTCACTTAATAAACAAACCTTTGAAAGACATTTAGACTCGATATCAGGAATATTTTCATTGTTGCTTCTCAAATGATGACATTGCATGTGATGTCGATGAAGCGATGTGGCCAGACGCAAACAGAAGGCGGTATCCATAAAATAATTCATAATCCACTCGCCCCATTCCTTACAACACTTTTTTTTTACTGTAATTGTTTCAGAGTTCATAGAGACACACTGAATTGCTTGTTGAACTGCGATCCTACCTATTCGTTGTGTTTTTTTCTTTTTTTGGCCAAAACCATGAAATTGCAATATGAACTTTTTGTCAGAAGCTTTTCTATATTTTTTCATGTGTCTAAATGAAAATATAGTGGATCAATCTTTCCAAAAATTCAAGGCGATATTTTCCCCGTTGCTTGGTAAGGGAGGACATTGCCTGTGACGTGGATGAGGTGATGTGGCCAGATGCCAACAGGAGACAGGATCCATAGCCTAAATGTCTTCCAATCATTCCCCTACAACACTATGTTTTGTAGAACATTCTAGTTTTACCATTTCTTGTGTCTTTTTTTTTTTTTTTTTACTTTTGCAAAAACCTGAAATGGCAAAATAAAAATCTGAAGCGTTTACATTTTGTTTTCATGTGTGTAGATCAACTGTAGTGAATCAATCTTTAAACAAAAAAAAAACCGGATGAGACTTTTTAAAGTCTGTCCAAATCCATCCAAAGTACTGAATACAGCTGTGTTTTGCATAAAGCCCATCTGTGTGTTGTTGCTGCTAGGAAAGAGTAATTCAAAAGGTGCATGTGTGTATTGTTTTGATGCTAAAAACAGTTTTGAAATGGGATTGTTAGGTTTTGTTTCAAGAGTTTAATTTTGCCGTACGAGTTCGTTTAAACCGAACTAAACACTTCAGGTGTGAAAAGGCCTCTCGAAGTGCACCATATTGATGCATTTTACATTCCGGGGGGGGGGGGGGGCATGCCCGCTGACCCCCCACAAGGTTCAGGGTCCCCACCGCAGTCTCTAAAAGTAATTAAGACTCTCTTAAACAGTGAGCAGGTATGCAGCTTCAGTGTTAATCAGTGGGCACTGGGCAGCATATAGCAGGAGGAGAAACCTCTTGGCCCCTGCTCTGCTCGCTGCCATGCTGTTGATCTGTTGCTGATGACCTGTTTTGCCCGGGAGTTAAGTTTATGCTTTTGTTTGAGAATGTACCTGTTTTTGCCAAGCTGCTGATCTGTTTTTTACTCTGAAGTTAAGTATCCTCTTGTTTTCGAGAATTAAACGCACATTATTTTACTGCCCCACTCCTACTTTTCTTTAATCTGGTTTTATGTTACAGTCCTTATCCCTAGACACAAATGGGGACGTAACAACACCAAACAAGACTATCAAAGTAAAATAAATAAGTATGAAATATCTAGTAGTGACTACTTTGTAGATTGGAACAGTGTAATTCAGACAATGCTGGCGTTTAAACTTTTCATGTTTATTTCCTTTGTTACTTTAAACCTTGTGATGTAAGGAACCATGCCCTCATTTAGTTTAAGTTTTCAAAATGTTCATGTTTTTTAAGTTAAAATGGTTCCCTCCCACTGTGCCATTTCTTTCCCAAATTTTTGTTTATTTGTCATCTTGAAGTGAAGATGGTAGAAGTTTCTCACAAGAATATGGTGTGCACCATACGTGTAATACCAGCCACCACTGGTTTAACAAATAACACCCTCCAAACTATATAAAACTACTGTGGTTTACAGTAGTTTGATATTAAGAGAAAATACGATGTATGTGTTACTCAGCTGCCAGTGTCAATAAAAATGATCCAAATGTAAAGAAAGCTGGACTGTTTATTCCTTCATCTGCACCACCGGCAGAGTTCACATAAGGACAGAATATAAAACCAGGATTCAAAGGCTAAGCTACAAAGAGGTGAGTAAGGCTGATCTACAAACCCGATAAGGCTTTACTGTTATTCAGTGTGTGATATAATTATTACGATATGTAATCGTGTCCCATACAGAGGTCAGCAGCCTATCAGATGGACTGTTAGACTGGGAGCACCACTTCCACGTGTCATCCTGTACTTACATAACCTTTTTTTTTTCATGATACTTCCTACTTTTTACACCACAATATTTAGATTTTGATAGTTGTATTGTCATTGCAAATAAAAACACAACAATGTATGTGTGAACTTGCAGTTTTTCACATTTTTTTAAACACATTAATTGGAACATGAGACACAATGTGCACAACCTGAAACTCATGTACCAACTGCCAAACCAATTCTGCTGAACTCCAAGCACCACATTTCCTGCCGACTCATATTCCCATTCCATAACAAAAAAATTCACAACGCTACATACAATTCTCTATATCTTGCTGAATTATCGCTCTTGGTGTTCACACAGAACACTCTGCCAATCACATTTCTGAACTTTTGCGCAATTAGCAATTTTCTATAGAAGGATCACAGATGAGCTCCTATTTGCTGTGATTACAGTGAATTGCACATTTTGTTACAAATACAGTTTTTGCCGAATGCTTAAACAATAAAAGTGATGCGGAAGGGCATGCTCCCTGACCTCCACAAAGTTCAGAGTCCCCACCAGTCTTTAAAAGTCATTAAGACTAGGTTTGTATTCATGTACAACTTAAAATGATTTGGTTGGGGGCGCTCGTGGCGCAGTGGTAAGAGCGTCGCCCAGCCACCGCATCGAACCCGGGTCAGTTCTCTGCATGTCTTCCCTTCTCTACCCCACTTCAACTCTGTCTCTCCAAAACTAATAAATAAAAGCAAAAATGCTCCAAAAATAATCTTTAAATGTGGTGTCATCTGGCTCAGAGAGGGACCAGTCACTAATATGCTTTGTGCATTAGACAAACATAGTTTTTTACACATTTTTATTGAAAGACAAAACCTCTCAACCCCAGGGCCTAATGGCAGGTTAATGCGGGCCTGCCTACTGATACCGTCTTTGAATCCGCACCAGCTTTAAATATATTCAGTTTGGATCAAAATTTACAATGAAAAATGGCTTTTGAAGGAAAATTATTTAATCATCAAAATTCAGTGTTATTTAATTTTAATATCAATGATTTAGTAGTGACCGCAGTGTAATTCATACAGAGCATGTGTTTTCATGTACGTTTATTTCCTTTGTTACTTTAAACCTCCTAGTTTAAACCAAGTTTTATTTTAAAGGTAAAATGGTTCCAGCAGCTGTGCAGTTGTTTCCCAAAACTTAAGTTTATTTGTCACCTTGAAGTGATGGTTGAAGTTTCTCACACGAATAGATTTAAAAGACCAAGCCTGTGTTTTATGTTATTAAAGGTGCAGTGTGTAATATGACATCATCAAGAAAGTTCTAGAATGCAACGCTCCCTGGGTAACCCCATCCCTTTCGAATAATAACAGAAGCTACAGTGGCCTTCAAGGACAAGAACAATTCTAAATTCCAAACAATGCACCTGATGACATTCCAAAAACATTGATGCCTCCATAAGACTTGCTTGCTCAATGTACAAAATGTAATATTAATATTTGTAATTCTCCGCTCAGGAGGATAATTCAGATTATTGGCAGAGGTGATTTTACACCAATGAGGACATATTTATGAATGAGGATATTGATTTTAGCTAATGAATTACTTAAAATGTTACACAGTGCCCATTTAATACTTTTAATTCAGTTAACTACAGTGTGACATTCAAGAGTTGATCATTTATTGGAATCAGATTGTTCTGTCCAAAGGTAACAGCATTAACTTTATAGCTCCTGATAAACAAGTTATATTTGGTTTTGGTTTTGTACAAATGTATAAAACACGTCTACAGTATAAGTTTATGTGGTGGAACTATTTGTAGTTAAAGATAAGATAAGATATTCCTTTAGTCATCAGGGAAAATTTACTGTGGTCAACAACTGTGGCAGAGATTTCCTGAGGTCAGAGATGCTGCACAGAAGAGAGACATCATATATAAAGTACATTTAAAATGCAAAATCAAATAATTAAATGTAGAGGAAATAGAATACTGTTAGTGGAAATAACAATAGTGGAATAGAATACTGGACATGTATAGAATGTTAAATATGGTAATATATACGCAATATGTACAGATGTTAAATTATGACCTAAATATGTGAAGCATGTAATACTCTTGGTAGTTAGATTTACTGTAAAAAAAAAAGTCAAAATAAAATTTGAGAAATTTATTTTAAAAAGACAAGATAAACATTTTGGTATAGCAATGCTGATATGTTGATATCTTTCGCTTCAGATCATATTTCTAATAAAATGTATCATTATTAACAATACAGCAGAGAAACAGTCCAGATTATGGGAAGACTCAGACTGTTTCTGTGAAATCATGTGACTGCAGAGCTCCTCCTCCCCCCCCCCCCCCCCCCCCCCCCCCGCCCACAGACACACACAAACTCCCACCACCTTCTGCAGATATAAAAATGCTCTCTGCCTCAGCATCAGACAGCTTTTTGAAGCCAAAAACACAGGTAAGAACTCTTTGAAACAAGAATTGGAAATTACTTTAAAATGCCAAGACCAGCTTATAGCACCAGAAATATATGCATGAGGAAAAATGTGTTCAAAATAACTTCTAACTTTACATAACTAATATCTTGCATTCATTTTATGCTTTCATATCTGATTATAGAATATGACTTTAATGACATGAGTTGGTTACTTTGAAAATTATTTTTCTTTAATTATGATGACTGAACAATTCATTTTATAATTGATCATTTATAGATAATATTTAATTAAAAGCACTTCAATGTTCTTGTTTACTGAATAGTATTCATTTTCATTTCCTTGAAATGTTTCTAAAGTTCCTCAGAACTGCAGAGTTTAGTTAGTTTGGCAGTTAAAAAATGTCAGGGTACTATTCTATCATTGCTATTCTGTATACAAGAACATTCAAGTTAATTTATCACTTTAGACTAAATTAACCTTTTTGGAATATAGTTACACTATAAAGTAGTTTTCTTATGATTACTCATAATGTTACAGCTGACAGGAGCTCACCGACTTGTTTTTCCTTCATCCAGAGAACTAATAAGGAACCCATCCTCCAGCTCCTGTGAAGCTCTTACCATGGCCTGCTCGTGAGTATTTCATGGTTTTATTATTGAAATGCATTAAGGTGCCAATGCTGATGTATCAAATTTATGACATTGATAACATCTGTCAAGAATTGAAAATTGCTGTTGACAGACGCTCTCCATCCAATCTGACGCTGAATCTGAAGCTCGAGCTATGTTGCAAAAGAAGAATGGGCAAAAATGTCAGTTTCTAGATGTGCCAAGCTGGTAGAGACATACCCCAATAGACTTGCAGCTATAATTGCAGCGATAGGTGGTTCTACAAAGTATTGACGCGGGGGCTGAATACTTTTGCACGCCACACTTTTCAGTTTTTTATCTATAAAAAGTTGAAGGGGTATAAATACTTTTGAAAGCCAGGTTTGATATTATCGTTAGTCTTAAGGGGTTGGCTCAAGCGAAATGACGTGAACACTGTCACATTCTCTCCAGCACCAGACACGACGCAGGAGGAGCGGCATTATTCGCGACCTGTGTCCAGCTGTGAGGCACTTTTTCCGGACACTTTCACATAGAAGCCTCAGCTGGGGAACCAGGCTGTCACGTGCAACCTTAACACTTTACCGTCAAATACAGGGTTAGAAGTGAGAGTTATTTGGGGACGATATCAGCATATACATTTGGTCAAATAACTACAGGATGTCCCCCGCTCGGAATATTGAATTAACTTTTTTTTTATTAAATATAATCACAATCGCGTTTGCAGTTTTTAACGTGATCATACATGACACAAAGCCTACGTGATAAGGGCATATAGTTGTTTATACACCCAGTTTATTTTACCTGCTAAAAAAAACTTTTCATTTAACTGAAATCACTTTTAATCCCCCGTAGCAGGATTGAAACTGATATTAATTTCAAAAGGAATCTAGTTGTAGTCTTGCAATATGAGACCCCTGTCTTTTCAAAATCTCAGTCTGTGACTGAGAACTAATGACTAATTGTCTTCAGGTGTAAGTTGATTGTCTTTAGATGTGAGAGGGTGTCAGTCTTCAGTCTTTTCTTTACAAGTATTTCAAAAGTCCTTTAAAGTAAGCCCAGCATTAGTTGTAAAAGTGTGTAGACATGCACATCTAAATATATCCCTTCACAGTTTTTATTTCAGATGTGTGTGGAGTGGACACACTATACGCTTGTGTGCAGGTGGTTGCCATGGCACACACACACACAGGACTGTATGCTTATTTTTTTAGGAGGTAGCATTGGTGCTAGCAAGTAAGAAAATTAAGGACACAACAAAAAAGAATTGTAGCACACAAAGTATGATTGAAAACTTGCATAACCCCCTTGCATTTAGCTATAATTGCCTTTGAGCATGTCATCTTTGTCTTATTTGAGATTTTCAATCAATATTATATCCTACCTATTGTGCAGTAATATTTGTAGAAAAAGTAATAGGGGTGCACTGATAGCAATTTAGACGAAAGATTTAACCTGCCAATAGTCATTTTTGCTGATTCAGTATTATTTCCCCCCCCATAGAACTATAATATTAATATCTATTTCTATATATTTTTTATATATAGGCTACACAAAATTATTTAATAATAATTTTTTTTAGAACATTTCCTTTTAATTAAAACCAAACTTTAAAACATTGGACAGCCTATTCAATAAATTAGTATGCATATTTGTACAATTTATGATCAATTAAATAGTTTGTTGTTAATGTTTTGGGAGTATATATATATATATATATATATATATATATATATATATATATACACACACACACACTCAGTGATTCTTGAGAACCGGGACAAAAGGCCGGGACAAAATGTAACTGCTGTTATCTTTAAAAATTTAAAATTTAAAATTGTAGATGTTATTAGGGATTAAGAATAGAATGTCTGGAGCACAATTATCCCCTTAAATTTAACTTTATTATTATTATGTCAAATTTATGACACTTGTTATCTTCTCATGACGTGTGTGTCCACAGAGAAGGTTTCAATCTTTCATATGCAATAAAACCTATTAAAAATGTACTTTAATTAGTTAATGAGTTATTTTCATCAAAGGCAACACTAAATAATCTCTCATATCAATACAAAATGTTTTTTCTACAACACATTCATGTTTTATAAGGTTTCTAAGTGGGGGGACACTTTTTGTCACCACCGTCAGACATTTCATTAAAATGTAATAAAATCAGGCAATATGAGGGGCAGCTGTCTCCGTGAAGGACCTATTGTCACAAGCTATCTGTGCAGAATACATCGGAGTCAAACAGGCTCTGATAAGTGTTGTAGTTTTTGAATATTTTACATTACAAATCTTGAAAGTCCTGCGTCACAACCATGATACGTCAACACCGACTTACAATTTCTGAAGAAGTTATATGAAATGTTTCGATAATTTAATTTTCCTGAAGTAGTTCATACTAGCACCTAACATCAACAGAAAGACCAAACTGCTACTAGAAGAACTCTATTTGTTCTGTTTAAGAAACGTTAAATATGTCAACAACGTCAGATATCAAAAACATGTATATTCATATACATTCTGAAAATATTTTTTTGTGGCTCTATCAGTTTTGGTGAAAATTTGTGATCACTATACATCTCATAGGTCTAGCATAAAATGAGGGAACATTTATTTGTGTTTTTTGGTGTCTGAAGGTATGGCAAGCTAAAAAGGAGAAGCAAGGTAAAAAGTCCATTTTGATAAAAAGGACAAAAGCTGGGAGGTTGTGTCAAACCTTAGCTCAGTAGCTTAGTATATGTTGGATACATACATGTAATTTAATTTGCCTAAACATAGGGTTTGTATTTTTTCAACATTACACCCTGTTTTGTCCCACTTCTCAAGAATCACTGATATACAGTGGCTTGAAAAAGTATTCATCCCGCTTGAACTTTTCCACATTTTGTCACGTAACAACCACACACGTACATTTATTTTATTGGGATTTCATGTGATAGACCAACACAAAGTGGCGCATACTTGTGAAGTGGAATGAAAATAAAACATGGTTTTCCTTTTTTTTATAAATAAAAAACTTAAATATGTGGCGTGCATAAGTATTCAGCCCCCCTGAATCAATACGTTGTAGAACCACCTATCGCTGCAATTACAGCTCCAAGTCTTTTGGGGTAGGCCTATGTCTCTACCAGTCTGTAGATTGCACATCTACAGACTGACATTTTTGCCCATTCCTCTTTGCAAAATAGCTTGAGCTTCAGATTCAGCATCAGATTGGATGGAAAGCGTCTGTCAACAGCAATTTTCAAGTCTCTCCAGATATTCTAAATTGTATTTAGGTCTGGACTTTGACTAGGCCATTCTAACACATGCCTATGCTTTGATAAACCATTCCATTGTAGATCTGGCTGTATTATATGTTTAGGGTCATTGTCCTGCTGAAAGGTGAACCTCCACCCCACTCTCAAGTCTGTTGCAGACTCGAACAGGTTGTGTGCCCTGTATTTGACTCCATCCATCTTCCAATCAACTCTAACCAGCTTCCCTGTACCTGCTGAAGAACAGGAACCCCAACGCATGCCACCACCATTTTTCACGGTGTGTTCAGGGTGATGTGCAGTGTTAGTTTTCCACCACACATTGCAATTTGCATTAAGGCCAAAAACTTCAATTTTGGTCTCATCTGAACAGACCACCTTCCTCCAACCCTTGCCACAAACCATTAGGGGGACAAAGCATATTCAGATTAGACCAAACTTGAAGTTTTGGCCTAAATGCAAAATGCAATGTGTGGCGGAAAACTAACACTGCACATCACCCTGAACACACTATCCCCACCGTAAAACATGGTGGTGGCAGCATCATGATGTGGGGGTCCTTTTCTTCAGCAGGGATAGGGAAGCTGATCAGAGTTGATAGGAAGATGGATGGAGCCAAATACAATTCACCTTCAAGGAGGACTTCTACCCTAAACATACAGCCATATCTACAATGGAATGGTTTAGATCAAAGCATAGTCATGTGTTAGAATGGCCCAGTCAAAGTCCAGACCTAAATACAATTTAGAATATCTGGAAAGAATTGAAAATTGCTGTTCCATCCAATCTGACGCTGAATCTGACGCTCGGGCTATTTTGCAAAGAAGAATGGGCAAAAATGTCAGTGTGTATGTACAAAGCTGGTAGAGACATACCCAAATAGACTTGGAACTGTAGCGATAGGTGGTTCTACAACGTATTGACTCGGGCGGGGTGAATACTTTTGCACGCCACACTTTTCAGTTTTTTATCTATAAAAAAAATTGTAAATCATATTTCATTTTCATTCCACTTCACAAGTATGCGCCACTTTGTGTTGGTCTATCACATGAAATCCCAATAAAATAAATGTACATGTGTGGTTGTTACGTGACAAAATGTGGAAAAGTTCAAGGGGGATGAATACTTTTTCAAGCCACTGTATATATATGCAGTATACACCCACTTTATTGGGATGTATCTATGCTTTCATGTTGTTTACACCTACCTCTGACCCTGCCATCTGACTTTCACAACTGAAATCGAGACTTATCAGACCAGGCAAGATTTTTCCAATCTTCTATTGTTCAATTTTGGTGAGCCTGTGTGAATCGTAGCCTCAGTAAATCAGCAGTTTCTAAAATACTCAAACCAGCCCGTCTGGCACCATCAACCATGCCGTGTTCAAAGTCACTTAAAACCCCCTTTCTTCCCCATTCTGTTGCTCGGTTTGAACTTCAACAAGTTTTCCTGTCCAGGGGCCTCATTTATCAAACTGTGCGAAGGATTTGCGTTGGAAGGTTGCTTTCGTAGGATTTAGGGCAATTTGTGCGCACAGAGAGATTAGGATATATGAAAAAGTGCTCACGCACGTCTTACACCTGTTTCCTTTTGTAAATCACAATCAATCCTAAAGCCTTTGCGGGTTCACGTAACGCCCATATTTACCCAGAAATAGTCATTGAAACACCCCAAATTAATATCACTGCGGCCACACCGAAGTTCCCGTTGGGGAGGTTGCGACCAGACAAAATATAGTTTGGTGACAGTGTGTGAGTAAAGGCGTCAGCATGTGGTGATCTCTGTTAATGCTGCAGCCTCAGAATGTTGGACTGTGGTCGAAACAAAAAGCGATCCGACATAAAAGTGGACGCAAAAAGTGCATATCCTCACACAGCAGTGTTTGTGCCACGAGCGATACTAAAACCCCAATGAGAAACTGATACAGAGAATTCCTCCCGCGGCAGTGACGGCGGCGGAATGTTTATAATAAACTTCACAGCCCCTTTCAAAACACAGTTACGACGTGCTTAAACATAAAGAAAAACACATGGATGAAATGGACTAAAAGCCATGAAAAATGAGCACAGTATGTGGTACAGTATAGGCTTATGATTAGTGTATGAAACTGTTCACTCCTGTCTGCCTGACTGAGGTATCGAGAATATCGTCAGTGTAAAATTAATAGGCTGTATTCCACCTCAATATTATCAGAGTGAATTCAATAACATGCAGATAGGTTATTCTTTAACAACTGCAGAGCATATTTGAACGTTGTTGTTTTTTTTTAAATTTGCACTCTCCGTTTGTAGGCTATTTAAGATCCTAATTTGTTTTGTTATTGTTGGTATCCATGGAAAAATAGTAGTTGTAAGAATGGCTTCATCCGTTTTGCAAAGGAACTCCCAATATACATGGCTTACGATAGGCCTATCTGGATTCATTTTACACAAACACATTCGTTCTCGATCTTCATACATGTGCTGACGGAATCGCCGTTTCTCCTTTCTCCACTTTCTGTGGGTACGCATGGGTCAGAGTTTGCGTGGAGGACCACAGATCTTCCCGTTAAGTTTGCTTTTGATAAATCACAAAGGTTGCATACTGGGTGGTGTACGCCCTCCAATGTGCGTGCGCAGCGTTGATAAATGAGGCCCCAGGTCTATATGCCAAAATGCATTGAGTTGCTGCCATGTGATTGGCTGGTGTACCTAATAAAGTGGCCAGTGAGTGTATATTTATTTATTTATTTTTTAATTACGAGTGGATTTTTATTTTGTTCCTCCACTGGCCACTAGGGGATGCAAATGCATCCCCTGCACCCCCATAAAACTGCCAGTGGCGGGGCAGACACATTTGGCAGACTAGCATTTATCATCTTTCTGTCAGCTTTGATGAGAAATAAATTAATGCATGTCTCCAACACAAATTTAAATTATTTCAAAACGATAAAGTATGTCCTCTGCCGCTTACTAAGTGACACTGTCTAAAGTGGTATCGGAGTGTTTTGACGAGTCCGATACCCGATACTGTGCTAGTTGAAATTGAAGCTTTTTCTGCGTAACTTTCAGCACGACAAAACCAAATGATGTCAGTTTCACATGAAGACAAAGTTAAAACACCAGATATCATAAATGTAACACTACAATTTAAAACTTTGGAAATGTCGTTCAGTATAATGTTGGCCTTAACAATACTATTGCCATTATAAAAGATAACATGTTATACACGAAAAAAGGGGGGAAATCTATACATTACATTTTAATGTGTAAATGATCTGCTTTTTCTTTAGGAAATTTGAGCACATATCCTCCAAACTCATCCATTCAGGATGTCCTGCTCTTTACCAGCTGAAGCCAAAGGAAGAGAACATTGGAACTATGAAAAGAATGACTCTTGGTAAAAAGTGTCCGACCAAAGTAAATAAAACCATCTTGCTTGTGGGTGAAACAGGAGCAGGAAAATCTACTCTGATCAACGCTCTGGTCAACTACGCCATGGGAGTGAAGTGGGAGGACAATGTCTGGTTTCAGATGGTAGAAGATGAGAAGAGAAGTCAGTCAGAAAGTCAGACTTCAGATGTGATCGTGTACGAGATCTTTGGTTTTGAAGATAAAACTCTGCCCTACTCTCTGACCATCATCGACACTCCTGGATACGGAGATACCAGAGGCAATGAAAAAGATGAGATGGTCAGTGAAAGATTATTTGACTTGTTCCGCTCAAATGACGGAGTTCAAGAGATTAACGTGGTGGGTCTGTTGCTGAAAGCAAGTGAGAATCGACTGAGTGACCGACTGAGGTACATCTTTGACTCAGTGGTGTCTCTGTTTGGAAAAGACATGGAGAAGAACATCGTTGCCCTCATCACACACTCAAATGGTGTCACACCTGATAATGCTCTAAAAGCTCTGAAAGATGCAGAAATTAAAAGTGCCAAAGATGAAGAAGGTGATCCTCTTAATTTCCTGTTTGATAACTGCCAGAGCACACAGAGAACAAAGAAGAATAAGATTGGTTTAAAGAATGCCTGGAGCTTAACAGAAGACCAAATGGGTAAATTCACTGAGTTCCTGAGAGAAACTTTAGCTCAGAAGCTGAAAACAACTGTTGACGTGATGAATACACGCGTCGAACTGACAGCCTGTATCCAAAACCTGCAAGAGAGAGTTGAGTCGATTGAACTTCAACAGAGAGAAATCCAGCAGACTCAGGAAGGTCTGAAGAAACATGAACAAGAGATGAACAGCAATGCAGGGTTCACTATACTAGTGGATATCCCCTACAAAGTTACACAATCAATCCGTGGAGGGATGTGGGGAGCGTTTTATCAAGGAGCTGTTTGCTGCAAAACATGTCAAGAGAACTGTCACCATCCTGGATGCACAATAGCCTGGTATCCACGAGACTGTGAGGTCATGAGAAGAGGTCGCTGTACTTCATGTACTAGGAAGTGTCCCGTGTCAGATCATGTGAAAGAAAAGTGGATTTACGTGAACAAGACAAGACAAGAGTGGCAAACCATACAAGACCTGAAGAACAAGTATGACCAGGCTGCAGCAGGCTGTAACAATACAAAAAGCCTTCTGGAAATTCTTGAGAAGAAAATGGAAGAACTTCAGAAAGACAAAGATCGGTGGCTGGATGAGTCTTTTGAGCATGTTCTCAGACTGGAGCAGATCGCCCTGAATGTTAATGCCCTGTCCACTCTCGTCCACCTGGACTTCCTGATTGAGAAGATGACAGAGAAAGGAGAGACAGAGAAGGTTGAGAAACTGAAACAGATGAAAAGTAGAATGGATAAAGGAACCGAATCCGGATTGTGGTACAAGTTTGGTAAAGCAAAGAAGTAGGTGGTCTACATCATGGTGAGCAGACAAGATTAGAGCCAAGGGAGATCCAACTGTAATTATTATAATTTAACTATAAATATTTTCATTTGTTAAAACTGATTTCGATAAAGTTGGATTAATATACATTTTATTTTTGTGTTTGTAAGTTTTAATTAATTTTGTACTTCGAGAATTTACAACATTTTCAAAGGTATGTTACCGTTACGGATGCACCGAAGGTTCGGCCGCCGAAAACCGAAGAATAAATTATTTTCGGATACTGCCGAATATCAGAAAAAGCAGACAAAATTATCGAATATTGACGAACTAAATGGGAAAGATTTTTTTAAAAGAACTGTGAGCTTGTAAACAAGTAAATGCCGTGAGCGCGCTGCAGGAGCAGTTCTGTAAGGTGCGTGAATTGAAAATGTTCCGGTGTGGGAAAAAAATTCAAACTAAACGGAAAACAGTGCATTACAATGTTTTATACAGTATAAATTAAAATGCTAATCCAAGACTGATGTTTAATCACCTTCGAAACAGAAAAGCCTCGTGCAAGCGAAGCCGCGATTCATCCGGGGAAACCTGGGGTGAAACTGACGGTAGGTCACATTATACAGCAGTTGGTTCTGACCGAGTGATTCGATTGGACGAGAGACATTCCATGCGTTCTGAAGCAGCGCTGATATGAGCGTCCAACATCACTCTGAATGTTCAGGGACTGTTCAACAAACTGACCAAACTGACAAAATCACTCCGCTCACTGATGAGCCGGAGCTTCACTTGTGACTCAGGTTGGCTGTGGCGAGTCTCTCCCCTTTGAGAGGGCATTGCTGCCACACACAGACAGAGACAGTGTGCGGTAGTCGCTCACACTCACGTTACTGAAGACAGCAATAGTGTGTGGAGATAAACTCAGGCTTCTGAATAATACGAGCGGACGCGATCCAGACGCAGCATAGCTTTAGCCTAGCCTAGCTTTCCCACCTCATTGTATAACTTCCCCCGGGGCCAAAATACACTCATAAACTCTGGGAAATGAAGCGTGGGGGTTTGGATTGGGCAGCGAACCTTATTACCAACTAGATTAAGATCCGCTGTTACTTTTCTTTAGTGATTTTTACGGGACATTGGGCCGCCATGGTTAATGTTACCAGAGTAAACACTGCAGGACGAGCTCACGTCAAGTTGTTGACACGTTGCTTAGCAACGCGCTCCGCTCTGACTGCTGTTGGCGGACTATTTGTGTTGGCGGAAGCAAATACATTCTTAAATGATTAAAGATCACATTTTAAAGTTAACTTGTGAATTTAAGTTGTAAAACTGCTGTATAAAAGCAATATCACACTCGAGGTCGCAATGTTGTCGCTCTATATCAGCGCTGCTGTGATTTGGTCGTAGGTACGAGGCCGCAGAGAAACATAGCAGCGCTGATATAGAGCCACAACATTGCGACCTCGAGTGTGCTATTGCTTAAGTGACATTCACAGTAAGACCTTGCTGGTGTGAGCCGCTGCGCAGAAAAGCTCTTTGCAGAGCCATGTCGGCAAAATGACTACGCGAAAAAATTTAGGCCTACAGTTAGCCACCTCAATCCATTAGTTTATGTCTACAGCTGGCAAAGGTATAATCACCACCTAAGCATGGACATTGTTTAAATAAAGCCTCTCATTTGTATTATCATTACGGCTTTGATGCAAATTCTGAAGTCTGAACATTACGGCGGTAGCTGTGATGCACTTAATTTCAGCACCTCAACCTCCACTGCAAAAAAAAAGAAAAAAAAAAGGTAGTGAGTCGTGAGTGGTTCACATTCACATCCCTAATAAAATATACATGTAACTATTAGATTTGAAGTTTTGACTGTTTCTCTATGTATTTAGGGTTACTTTTTAGTTGTAGGCTATGTTCGAGGATCACATTTCAGGGTTTAATGTACGCAATGGTGAAATAAATCTGCGAAAATAAATAAAACTGCAAAAGCCACATTCGGTATTCGGCCAATTGCTTCATTATTTCCCGTTTCGGCCAAGAATGTTCATTTCGTTGCATCCCTTTTTTTAGCATAATCTTTTTTTGTATTTAAGATTTGTCTTAAAATCAGACAGTATGTGATGTTTGAATGTTTGACATGGGAATGTTGTGAACAGTTCTGTTTTAAGATCTACACCAATTAACAATTAAGGACTCAAATTGTATATTCTGTTTAACTTCTGTTTCTTGCTAGAAGTAATGATCATATAGTTGCCATAAGCTTCATAACTTGTTTTTACTATTTGGTATGAGTATAATTTGAATAGATTAATTTGATTCATGAATGTTATATTGTTTCGATAGTATGTTTTTTAATCTGTTGTGATTTAGAGGTTTTGCCTTTTGTTCTGTCTTTTTGTGTAATTTCAAAGCAAATAGACGAGAGGTTCTGTGTCTAAAAATTCCTGAAACCGTTTTAACCACTTAAGACTATCCCTCAGCGATTCCTGTTTTTGGCCGTAAAGGGCATAACATGGGGGAAAAAATCTGTTGTTTAAATGTCTGAATGCCTGCTAAATCCCTCTCAATGATCACTTATGCCCGACTACAATGTGTGGGGGTTTGTTTAGCTAGACAGGGTTGAGGGTTTAACAACCCCCAACTTGCACTAAGATTATGTCATATATACATCTCGTAGTAGCTGTGTTTTTAAATATGGCTGGCATGAAGTTTTAGTTAGTCTTGAGAAAGATTATTTTTAAGTGACTTTTTGTTTTAACATGTTCTACAAGGAGGAACTGATAAAATCTTCTTTAAAATTATATTTTGTAAATTATCTGCTCTTTCTTTAGGAATACTAACACCTCATCCAAATTTAAGAACATCAACTCTAAAGTTCTGATCCATTCAGGATCTCCTTCTCTCTACCAGCTGACACCAAAGGAAGAGAATAAAGGAACTCTGAAAAGACTGACGCTTGGTAAAAAAAATGAAAAAAAGACAAGTAAAACCATTTTGCTTGTGGGTGAAACAGGAGCAGGAAAATCTACTATGGTCAATGCTTTAGTCAACTACGCCATGGGAGTGGAGTGGGAGGACAATGTCTGGTTTCAGATCGTAGAAGACGAGAAGAAGAGTCAGTCAGAAAGTCAGACATCAGATGTGATCATGTATGAGATCTTTGGTTTTGAAGGTAAAACTCTGCCCTACTCTCTGACCATCATCGATACTCCTGGATACGGAGACACAGGAGGGACAGAACAAGATGCCAGAGTCAGTGAAAAATTACTTGACTTGCTCCGCTCAACTGACGTAGTTCAAGAGATTAATGTGGTGGGTCTGGTGATGAAAGCAAGTGAAAATCGACTCACTGACCGATTGAGGTACATCTTTGATTCAGTGCTGTCTCTGTTTGGAAAAGACATGGAGAAGAACATTGTTGCTCTCTTCACACACTCGAATGGTGTCACACCTGAAAATGCACTAAAAGCTCTAAAAGATGCAGAAATGAAAAGCGCCAAAGATGAAGAAGGTGAGCCTCTTCATTTCCTGTTTGATAACTGCCAGAGCACACAGAGAAGAAATAAAAACAAGATTGCTTTAAAAAAGGCATGGAGCTTAAAAATTGACCAAATGGGTAAATTCAGGGACCTCCTGAAAAAAAATAACCCTCATAATGTGATAGGAACTTTTGAAGTGTTGAATACACGCGTCAACCTGACAGCCTGCATCCAAAACCTGCGGGAGAGAATTGAGATGAAGAACAATCAAAACTTCACGATAGAAGTTGACAAGGTCTACAAAGATAAACAACGTATCGATGGTGGGATGTGGGGGTTGGGGTTGTTTTACGAAGGAGCCGTTTGCTGCACGAAGTGCGAGGAGAACTGTCACTATCCTGGATGCACAATGGCCTGGTATCCAGAGCACTGCGTGGTCATGACAGGAGGAAAAGATAGTCACTGTACTTCATGCACCGGGAAGTGTCCAGTGTCAGATCATGTGAAAGAAGACTGGAAGTATGTGACCAAGACAAGACAAGTTCAGAAAACCAGACTAGACCTGAAAGAGAAGTATGAAAAGGCAGCAGCAGACAAAATACACAATTTGGAAATTCTTGAAAAAATAATGGAACATCTTTGGCTAAATGAGTCGTATGAGCATGTTCTCAGACTGGAGGAAATCGCCCTGAATGTTAATTCACTGTCCACTCATGTCCATCTGGACTTCCTGATTGAGAAGATGAAGGAGAAAGGAGACAAAGAGAAGGTCAAGAGACTGGAAGAGATAAAAGGTCGAATGGATGAAGGAACCAAAGCAGCACTGCAGTATGCGTTTGGTCAAGCGAAGTAGGCGAACTACATCATGGTGAGAAGACAAATTTGGAGCCAATGGAGATGAAGTTGAGGACATTAATATTTTTTTGTTTACAGTGAATCAGATAAAATTGTATACATGTTTTGTGTTGGTTGAAGTTTGAATTAATTTTGGATTTAAGAATTAATTAACTGAATGTTACCATAATATTTTTGGTATTTAAGATTTTTCTTCAATCAGATAGTAAGTGATATTTGAATGTTTAACTTGTTGAGTGCCCTTCTCAGTTGGACATTTAAGAAATCCAATTGTGTACTCAAAGTAACTTTTAAATGGTAATGATTGTAACTAAACCATTTGTGTCCTGCTAAAATGAATGCTCATATAAAAGTGTAGTTTCCTTTCATAATTTTTTCTTACTTTTTGGTATAATCTATAACCATTTAATTACTTTAGTTAGATTCGATGTATGTTGTATTGCTTAGATAGGAACATGTTTTTTTCTCTGATTTTGCCTTTTCTTTTGTCTGAAGTTTTGGCTCATTGTAAGAATGTGCATGTGACCTGTGTGACCAATCAAAATATTCCACTTAACCATTCTCCTAAGAGAGTTTAAACCCTTAAAATGTTTTCTTTTTTCGGCCTCAAGAGGCAGAACAGAAAGAACATATATAAGGAAAGTTTAATGAGCAAACAAAACGAAATTATTGCTAGATCTATGATAAACTTTGTGATTCACAATTTTATAACTTATAAATCAGGTGTATTTAATATGATCATACATTTGGAAGACAATTAGTTTTGATGTTGGGAAACTAAATACAAGTAAACTCATTGTAAAGGAGTTTGGCCTGGAGTGGGTTGAATCCTCCTCCTGTGTGTGTTACAGCACAGGTGAGGTGTTGTAGGAAACGAGGTGTGGAACCATGTGAAGCAAAATCAAACAACACCTTGAGTGAAAACATTTACAGCCTGTGTTGTCTGTAGTTAATGTGTGTTAATTCTAAGTACTATAACCACAAAGGGGAGAATGCTTTTCCCCAGTCATATCTGCATGTCTGTTTATCGCTGATGATGATTTGTTTGCAATCAATAAAGATCTACTGAGAATCAGAATTTTGTCTCATCTGGTATTTTATTAACTGCACTAGACACAATTATATTTCAGTTTCCTGACCACATTGAGTCTTCACTGGATTATCAGCAAGTTTTTGAGCCTAAAAATGTGTATGCCTTTTTCACTAAAACATACAGTATTATATAATGTTTTGAGTTGATACAGAAACACAGACCAACATTAGAACTGATGTTTCATTTAAGTCTCTTGGATCTCAATTAAATGTTATTAATACATAACTAAAGATTAAAGATTTAAAATACTGATTTGATTCTGTTTTATCCTGTTGGTTATTGTTGTAGGAGACAACTATTTACAATTTACAGATTTACTCTTTGCGTCAGTAATTTAAGACTCAAAACTCAAAGAAAACTGACATAGAAACATCTTTATACAAACAAATTGATAGACATAAAAGATATATTTTGGACAGAATTAGAATTAATATTTAGCATTATATGTTAAATGTGATTCTCAGCATCTGGTAGAAACAACAATACTTTTGGAAATAAGCGAATGATGATTTTGTTGGAATTGTTTGAACATCTACGTCAAATATGGCATGGCAAAGCAACTTTTCAATATAAGAAATAATAAGCTAAGGAGTGTGATCACTGACAATGTAAAACCTGTTTGTTCTCTAAGTAAGAGAGAGTGTTTGCTGAGCCCTTGTTTTGGCTTAATAACACATTAAAACACTGAAGCACACAGCAGTGTTCCCAATTAGTTTCTCTGCATATGTTTAATATTTTGACATTGGTTGTTATGTTAATAATGTTTTATTATTTTAATTGTGAATTAACGAATGATCATATCAAGTTTTTATTTGAATGGAGAAGACAACCAGCAGTAGTGTGACCTTTTGTCCAGCAGATGGCGGCAGTGTATCAGGAAAAACAGAAAGGAGACGAGCAAGACCAGTGTGTTGATGTGTATTACTTTTAGAGGACATGATCTTTTTTGACACATCGAATGCTGAATCTTCGATCATCTTAATTGAAAATCTTAATTATTCTTTAGCTTTCTGCTCTTAAATTCAAAACCTTGTGATCAACACAAGGTGAGATAAATGCACAACATGACCAAATATAAAGTGGCCATTATTACAGCGGACTCCAGTCATCAGCTTACCTTGACATTAGAGACTCAAGGCCCCAACTCGACAGTATCCAGCAGAGAAGGCCGTCCATTAGTTCCTGCAATGGCAAACAAAAGAACCAGGTTATCTTATTGTTCAATATCAAATAACATTATTTTGAAACCAACGATAATGATAGCAACATCCTGTAGCACAGTGGTATAGGTCAGTGATAGAACCAAACGTAATGGGAGATGTGGTCGCAGTGTTGTCCCTGGCAAATATGTTAGGAAAATAAATTACTGACACTTAAAACTAATATTAGTCAGAATTAAAAGCTTTCTATCTAGAAAGGAGAGAATCAATATCATCTGGTTAAATGGTTATGTGTAACTTTACGTAATGCTTTCTTTACTAAAATTGCTATAAAGTAACGTTAGCATTAAGAGAGGGTTACGTTAACTGGTAGTCGCAGTGTTGTCCCCCGCTGCCAACCGGTTGAAAATAAGTCACAACAACATTCACTTAAAACTAATGTAAGTCAGTATTATATGCACACACACTGTTATCTAGCTCAAATGTTAACATGTAACTTGAAGTTATTCTCTTTTTACTACACTTTTTGACTTCAAGTGTTTTTCAAGTTACGTTACTATCAAGTTCAATTTACTGACTAAACTAACTGCATCAGTTCGGTGGATTAAGTAGCAGTTTACAGGTGAATTTGTTGATTATCAATAAACCAAAATATTGTAGCTTCTTTGCACTGCTAGCTTATCAATATTAGTATTGACCGACATTATAGCAAAGCTATTTCAATAAGGTTGTAGCTTCATACACAAAAGTTACCAAATATGCTGAAAAGTAAAATCCTAAAAGACGTCAAATTTAGTTACAAATTAAAACAAATTTAACATTACCTTCAGTAGAGATGTTTTCCTGTTCACAGCAGTAGTCATCAGTCCAGCCATGAAGGGAAAATAACAGGGAGAGCTGGGGCGGGAATACATGACCCAGTGCTAAAACAAACCATTCAGGATGGTGGTGTCTTCAGCTTTCAGGTTTAATTATCATTTATTGGGGCGCTCCGGTGGCGTAGTGGATAGAGCGTGTACCATATTGGCTCAGGCCTTCGTTGCAGTGGTCGCAGGTTCAAAACTGACCCGTGGACCTTTACTGCAGGTCATCCCCTCTCTCTCTCTGTCTCCCCATTTCAACTCTATACTGTCTAATAAAGCTTGAAAATGACAAAAAATAATCTTTATTTATTTAATTAAAATTATTGTTATTGTTTGTGGGGTTTAGCGTGAAACAGGGCTTTATATTGGTACTATTTCAAACTTGCACATGGTTTTAAATTGAGATATCTATGCCTGTCAATTATCTCTCATTTTCATTGAAAACCAATTCAAGTACAATCATAATACCATTTCATTACAAATGGCAATATTATTTTAATATAATCGCAAAAAAAATCTCCAAATTGAAGGAGAAAGTAAAGGTTTTCTAGGTGTGATGTTAACATTGATGCCGATCGGAGGTGAAGCCGATAGACATTAACCGGGTGTTAGCGGGCTTTAGTGTTGTTTTTTGTCCAGTGTAATCAGGGCTTCACTTACCTCTGTGCTGATAGGTCCTGCTGCCTGCTCCCTGTCCTCCCGACATCCTCCTGTCTGCTAAACAATCAAAATGTATTCCTATAACATCTTGTTTAAACTGTTTACTGCTTTATATTGGAAACTTGCACATGGATTTTGCACATATTTCATAGTTTGTTCCACATCTTTACCCACGGATCCAACGCTATTTTATTTGGAAACAAATTATTCTTTTTCCATCTTCCGTAAACCTGTAAACTGAGAACCCTTTATTCTGAATCATTATCACCAGAAACTGATTATAAATCAATAACCAGCTATATTAAGTTTCAACCAAATACTGACTATGAAAAAAGAAAACGTTTCTTCACTAACCCACTGACATATTACTGAGTGATTTAAATCTGTCTCAATTTGCACTTTCTACATTCTGGCGCTGCTGCACTGTTGTCACAAACTGTGAGTTCATCTTTGTGTTTTATTGTTTTTTTAATAATAAAGATATGCACTCTTTCTTTATATGAGATATCCCAGCTTGAATAGTTGAGAACATTTACAGTACAAACATTGTCAGTGAGCTTTGAGGGCCAAAGATTAATAATAAATAATAGTTTATAAATCATAATCGAGGTAAAATGTAAAATGTAAAATTGTGATATTGATTTGAGGTCAAATTGCCCTAATTAAAGGTGGAGTCAGCGATTCTGGAGAACTCAAATACATTATTGTCTAAATCAGTGAATATCTCCTCATGATCCACTACCTGTCTGTACTGTGTGTGTGCTGGAAAAACACAGCCTGGACTCTGTAAACTGGTATGTAAACAAAGGGCCCACTGTAGCTAGCAACATACCAGTTTACAGAGCCTAGGCTGTGAATTAACACAGGATTTGTTTTCAGCGCACACACAGTACAGACAGGTAGCCGATTGTGAGGAGATATTCACTGATTTTGACAACAAGCGTTCTCCAGAATCACTGAGTTTACCTTTAATAGCCAATATGACAGGTGCTCTCTCTTGCTGTGTTTGTACATGTGTCTCGAAGGTTTTATTATTCTTTTACAGTTTTTTAGTTTTAGTTTTTTACAGCTGTTCTGTTTTGTTGCGCATGTCGTTTTCTACATTGTCCAATAAAATTAACCTTATCCCTTCTGTCATTATCATTATACGTTATTATAGCTTCATCCATTACCATATAATACTTTTAATCTTAATAAATAATTAGTCATTATTACAATTCCCTCATTGACATAACACTGATATATCTGGTCATCATTCAGCACACATGGACTTACCCAATCCAACCAGGTCGCTTTAAAACTTCTGCTTCCCTGAAAAAAACAAAAACAAAGGGAAGCCTGTTACAGCAGCTAATGTTCAGACTTACATTAACCGCTACAGCAGCTCAAGACTTTTCTTTAAATACTTTATTTATAGATATTTTTTAGAGAGAAAAACTGAGAGAAACAGAAAAACAAAAGACAAAATAAAACAAACAACTAACATGGCGTACTCTACTTTACAGGTTTCTAAGGACAATGTTTTTTTCTTTTTTTTAAACTTTTATTTTAGTGGTTTTATGTTTTTTTTACATATGGACAAAAAAAACAGAATAAGTAAACACATACAATACATACACAACACCCAACCCCCTCTCCGCCCTCCCCCTAAGGACATTGTTTGGTAAATGTTAATCAGAAAATAAAAAGTCAACGAGGTGTCATGTAGGTCCCTTCATTACTGTTATATAGTCCAGGAAAGGCTGACATATCTGTTTAAACTTCTCTGCTTTCCCTGAAATCTCATAATGAATATTCTCCATATATAAAGTACTGGAGAACTCTATGAGCCAGATGTCAAGACTTTTTAAATGGAATATTCAACTAGCCTATATATTGATGTCAAAAAATTAATCTACAACACACTCACCCTCCATTGTCTCACTGCTCGTGACCGTTATCTTACATTAGCCAATGTGATATTTTATATTACAGTATGAAATGCCGAGTCACAGGCACAGCTAGCTAGCTATTATAGCAGTAGTAATGTGGGCTATGGTAAGTGATCGTTCACCTGCTAGCTTATACTAGTTAGCTTATGTTTATCAAGCCTGAACTGTCACTTGGGGCAAACGTTAGAAACTAGCTAACATTGCCGCGAATCCATAAAACACTTTACAAGATGTAATTAGGAAATTAATTACCTCAGAAAGTAAAGTTTATTTAACTTTAAAGATATATCGCTACTTACATTGAACTACAGCGGGTCCGTCCGGGGCAAAGCGCGCGAGCTCAGACGTGCGGGAGTGACGTTCAGGCAGGGTTAAGAAATGGTTGCGATCCACTTTAGGGGTGTCCGAAATAATATTACTATTCGCTTCCAGGGCGTCAGTTTGGGAAATGTATTGTCTTATAAAAATTTCAGGTACAAACATAAGTTTATATAATGTTTCGACCGCCGTGACCCGTTGTTGTTAGGTCTTTAGGATGTTCCAAGACTTAATTAGGAGAGACCCCCCCCACCCCCACCCCCCAAATTCAAACATACGATTTACTGTACTGTAGGTACTGTATTTTATTTATTTATTTATTTTATTTGTATTTTAAAGATTAACGTGGGGGGGGGAAAATAGGTTGTTTTTAAAATTTTGAATTAAAAAAATTAATTAAATTTAAATTAATTTTAAAAAGTGCCCCTTCTGTGATGTGATAGTTAAACTACGACTCCCAAGATGATTTCATTGAAAACGGCAATCACGGGTTACGTTATTTACAGTTTTAAAAAATTGTTGAAGGGCCCTGAATTCAAATCAAATCAAAACATTTAAAATAGTAGTGGGCCTTTTCCTTAGGTTTTAATCATTTCAGTAAAAAATAAAAATGAAAAAAGCTATTAATCAGAAAATCCCATTGTTTAAAATGTAAGAAAAAAAGAATGATCTTCTAAAAAAAAAACCCCCGTTTAATCAAATTTTTATCATAGAGCCCGGGCGGCTATCGCTGTGCCTGTGGCGTCAAAAATGTTAATTTTAAAATTCAACATTTTCATTCAAGATTTTAACAACTAAAGTAGGGTATAAACTCAATAAACTTTTTTATTTCATTTGAGTGTAAAATAAATTTAATAAAAAGAAAAAGTCAACAGAATGCCAAAAGTTTTATAGGGGGGGAAAGTTCAGTATTGTGTTTGTGCTGGTTTATGCTCTTGTTTGTATGCCCTTTTTTTGCTTATGTAGCCTAGTTTTTTGTCTGCTTCATGCCAATTGTAGGCTATGTCTTGTCCTGCTTTTTGTCTTTCTTTAAATGTATTTTTTTTTTTTTCGTGCCAAATTTTAATGCACTTTTATTGTTTTTGCTATTGTTTATTTTTTCACAGTCAAACCTACAAATAATAGCATTGCTAAAAAAAATCGCAGTGCCAGTGGGCGGTATATGTTTGTTGTGCCAAAGGTCCCTGAGGTGTTTGTGTTTTTGGGTGTGTGTTGGTTCAAGGGCCATTTCGTTCCAGGGTGCGCGAGGGAAAACTAAAAAAGGTAAAAATAGTCAGTAAATTAATGGAGGATTTTTTAAAATTTAAGTTGTAGTAGGGAGAAAAGGTTTGGGAGGTGGCGTGTAACCCGTCGCTGTGG
>CM047524.1:28123599-28128599 GCA_026122265.1 Ammodytes dubius | reverse complement strand
GGGTCAGAAGTACAGGCAGTACCTCTCCGATGAGCTGGAGAATAAAAGAAGGGAGGAGGAAGAGATAGAGCAGCTGATGGAGGTGAAGTTGAAGGAGGTGTGGCTCCAGAGAGATGAACAGAGTCGACGGCAGCGCGACGCCAGAAACAGACTGATGGCAGAAGTGATGGAAGCACGCAGTCTGCAGATACAGCACAAGCGTGAGTACCACTACAATAACAGTTTTAAAAAAAGGAGCATTAAAGGTGCGGTGTGTAATATGACATCATCAAGAAAGTTCTACAAAGTTCTAGAATGCAACGCTCCCTGGGTAACACCACCCCTTCTGAATAATAACAGAAGCTACAGTGGCCTTCAAGGACAAGAACAATTCTACATTTTAAACAATGCACCTGATGACATTCCAACTATGACACTTTCAAGATGGCGGCACTAGGCCTTGGTCCAAAATGTGCAGAAATATGGACATATTTGAGACCCTTTCTAAGGGAAAAATAAATAATTCAAAAAAAAAAATTCAGCTATTATGCACTAAATTGAATGTACTTATGGATATTATAATTACTTTCAACAAAATCTGCTAGGAAATAAAACCCAAAATTCTACACACTGCAGGTTTAGAAAAAAAGGAGCATTAAGGCTACGGCTTCACAGTAAAAGCATTTCACTGACTAAACTTAATAGCATTTCACTGGACAAACGTGAGTCGACTTTATTTTGAAGTACGCCTAACAGGAAAGTAGCCGCTCACAAAGCCCCTTCACTACCAGCATGTCTTCTGTTTTCACGAGTTCAATGCGGTGAAATAAGAGGACAGAAAGCTTGTCATTTACAATACTTGTAACCCCAAGCTTACACCAACCGCTTTATGAACGTTAGTGGCATTAATTTTCGGTTACAGTAAGGTTTTATGCATCAAATTGTACCGGAAAAGCTATCTACTAGGCTGTGTCACCGCTGACTATTGGCTTGGCATGGCTGCTACAGCGATTTCGTCCCGTTTCCTCTGAAAACATGTGTACGAGTGAAGATGTCAGATAAATTGTGTCTGAACAGGTTTTGTTTTAAAACCAAAAACGGCAAATCTGTCACGTTTTCACATGTAAAGTGCCCCTAATAGTGTGTGTGTGTGCCTGTGTGTGTGCCTTGTGTGTGTGTGTGTGACTGTGTGTGTGTGTGTGTGTGGTGTGTGTGTGTGTGTGTGACTGTGTGTGTGTGTGACTGTGTGTGTGTGTGTGTGTGTGTGACTGTGTGTGTGTGTGTGTGTGTCAGTGGGTCTGAACTTGCAGAAGCAGCTGGAGCTGTCTGAGCAGAGAGAGGAGACGAAGACTCTGATGCAGCAGATGAAACAAGAGAATGAAAATGAGAAGAGACAGTACGTTGCTACTTTTATTTTTTTTATTTTTTTAAGATATTTTTTTGGGCATTTTTATGCTTTATTGATAGTGTAGACTAGAGACAGAGTTGAAATGGGGCAGAGAGAGGGAGTGACATGCAGAGAACGACCGCGGGCTGGAATCGAACCCGGATCCGCTGCTGGCCGAGGCCCATGGGGGGGACGCCCTACCAACTGAGCTAAGGGCGCCCCCTCTACTTTTATTCTTATTATTCTTATCTTGCAAAGATATCTAGTGTTTGTACAGTCATGTAAACAATCATTGTATTTTGACAATAGTTTTTGTATATACTCATACATTAATATTTTTGAAAAAAATAAAAAAGTCTCATTTTAAGACTAATATTCTTCTATCTGTTATGCTGTAAATGTAATTTTATTAGGAAAATTCTTGAATCGAAAATTCAAAATAAATGCATAACTCCAAAAAATATATATAACTTACTAACTAACAATAACTGTCTGTGTGTGTGTGTGTGTGTGTGTGTGTGTGTGTGTGTGTGTGTGTGTGTGTGTGTGTGTGTGTCTCTCTCTGTCTCTCTCTCTCTGTCTGTGTGTGTGTGTGTCTGTATCTCTCTCTCTCGCTCTGTATTGTGTCTGTATCTCTCTCTCTCTCTGTATTGTGTGTGTGTGTCTCTCTCTCTCTGTATTGTCTGTCTCTCTCTCCCTCTCCCTCCCTCCTCTCTCTCTCTCTCTCCCTCTCTCCCTCTCTCTCCTCCTCCCTCTCCCTCCCTCCCCTCCCTCCCTCCCTCCCTCCTCCCTCCCTCCCTCTCTCTCCCCTCCTCCTCCTCTCTCCTTCCCTCCTTCCCTCCCTCCCTCCCTCGGTCCCCTTAGGCACCAGTCCTCATGTGAAGCGTACCGTACCGACCTAGTGGCTCAGATTTCGTCTCAGCATCAGCGGGCGTGCGAGGAGAGAGCGCAGACAGAGAGAGAGACTCAACAGGGTCTGCTCATGCACCAGCTGTATGAGCAGCGCAAAGAGCACATGCTGTCCAGACCCGCAGCTAACACTGTGGCCAGCGCTAAGAACACACCCATTCAGGCGGGAAGAAGGGGCCCAATCTCCCCCATAGACACACAGACAGAGAGACAGACAGACAGACGGACAGACGACAGACAGACGGACAACAAGAAGACAGCACGACAGACAGGACGGGGCAGACAGAAGACAGGCAGACAGACAGGACAGACGGAACAGACAGACAGGCGACGGACAGACGACGGCGACGGACAGACAGACGCAGACAGGACAGACAGACAGACAGATAGTTTAGTTTGGTTTATGTGAGGAAAAAAAGCATTAAAAAAATTATTAATAAACGTTTTTTTTTTTTTTAGTTAATAAATGAAACAAAGTAAATTAACCTTTGAAACTAGTTGAAACCAGTTGATTTCTGACTTTAAAACTATTATTTGTGTTATTATTTATCTGAACGGTTTGTATAAAAATATGCAAATATAACAATATCTGAGAGTTAGAATCTTTATTTAATTTTTACAACATCATAGTGTGGAAAAAGTTTTTACGGGTTTCATCTACGACAGAAACGCAGACGCGCTGATATAGAGCGACAACATGCTCCCTTTCATGTGATATTACTTAAAGGCCTACTTCACCAGTTTGAATATGAAGGTGTATTGAAGAGAAATATAGGGTTAAAAAAAAACGTACTTTGTAAAT
The DNA here is from genome assembly GCA_026122265.1 of Ammodytes dubius. Classification (NCBI taxonomy): domain Eukaryota; kingdom Metazoa; phylum Chordata; class Actinopteri; order Uranoscopiformes; family Ammodytidae; genus Ammodytes; species Ammodytes dubius. The sequence continues at coordinate 28,125,522 of CM047524.1, read as the reverse complement.
ATTACTGTGATGTCACAGTAAAAGACATCACAGTAATATTTACAAAGTAAGTTTTTTTTTAACCCTATATTTCTCTTTCTGTGATGTCACAAGAAAGAGAAATATAGGGTTAAAAAAACACTCTTTCTGCCTTTTCTCAGGCTAGGATGAACCGATTTTAATTTTTTTTGCACATTTATACTACATAGGATCTCAGAATTCAATACACCTTCATATTCAAACCGGTGAAGTAGGCCTTTAAGTATTCTACACACACACACACACACAGACACACACACACACACTCACACACACACACACACACACATACACACACACACACACACACACTCACACACACACACAGAGGGCGTCCGGTAGCGTGTGTGGTTTGGCAGTGTTTGCTGAAGGAGGAGATCCACATTTCAAAAAGTATTTTATTGTGAAATAATGAGCTGCGCTGATTCAGAATCAGTCTGTGACTCACTGACTCATTTAGTCATTCTCCATCTGTGTGTGTGTGTGTGTGTGTGTGTGTGTGTGTGTGTGTGTGTGTGTGTGTGTGTGTAGATTAATTTGCAGTGTGAATTTTTTGGCATTTTTTCATAACCGATCTGTTACAAATGAAAAATTATATTTATAAGTATGTTTCAAGTAGCTATGAAGAACTTTTAAATATTTCTGAAACAGTCAAATTTTTTCCTCTGATGAGGACATCAGTGCAAAGAATGCTATTTACCAACTGAGCTAAGGCGCCCCCTGAAAATAATTTTAAAAATGTTTTATTTTTATTTATTTATTTTCAGCAACAAATTTTTTTTTAAATAATGGATTTTTCGGCAAAATGTTCATGAATATTTTACATATTTGTTTAAAAAAACAGCTTTTCCACTGTCTAGACTCTAGAGCGTTTGACAGGACTGTGTGAGCGTATATCAAACTGTCTCCATGCCAGTACTTGGTGTTTGTATTGATCATTTGGGCAGAGAACTGCTGTGATTGGGGCGCCCTTAGCTCAGTTGGAAAGGGCGTCCCCCCCCATGGGCCTCGGCCAGCAGCGGACCTGGGTTCGATTCCAGCCCGCGGTCGTTCTCTGCATGTCACTCCCCTCTCTGCCCCATTTCAACTCTGTCTCTACACTATCAATAAAGCATAAAAATGCAACAAAAAAAAAATCTTAAAAAAAATAAACAATAACTGCTGTGATTGGTTTAGAATACTTATTGTGTCATAAAATCCAGAGCATAGCCCCAATTTCTGTAAAAGTTTATTTAATGTAAATGAAAACATCTTTAATGTGGATTGATAAATACGCCTATAACTATTTTCAGATGCTTTACTATCATGAAACTAACTCCACAAAATTAGATAGTTAGAAAAGATAGATAGATAGATGGATAGATATAGATAGATAAATTAGATAGATAGGATCACATTACATAGAAGGATTTGAGTTTACAGTGACTTTGAAAGTAGTTAGTATTATTGTGTCATAGTGACAGAGGCAGTAGGCTATGGGTGGACCGGTGGCTCATACCTGCAGTAGGAGTGTCTAGGGAGTGGACTCATTACGTGGTGTAAGAATAATAGTCTAACACACCCCACACACACACATAATAGTTATGTTGAGACAGGTTTGAGATTACGTCGCTTCCCACAGTCACAAACAAGAGCTCGCGACATGTTTAGTAACGTCTTTTAACGTCTTTTAACGGAGGAACTAAAGACACGCGACCATGAACCCTTCAGATTACTACCCCTACGCCAAGGTAAGAGTGCTTTCAGATTTGATCTTTTATCTTTTCTCTTCGCTCATATCTTTCTACCTTGCTGTAGGTTAATGTCCAGGTTATTACTGTTCCATGTAACACGCACACACACACACACCACACACACACACACAGAGAGAGAGAGAGAGAAGCGCACACACACACACATACACAC
>CM047524.1:28116099-28118599 GCA_026122265.1 Ammodytes dubius | reverse complement strand
TGAAATCGGATCATCCTAGCCTGAGAAAAGGCAGAAAGAGTGTTTTATGGTCTCACTGTCTAACCCTACATTTTCCTTCTTGTGACATCACAGTAAGGGTTAGGATTAACAGGAGAGCTGGGCCAAGGGAAGACTGAGGGAAGACTGAGGGAAGAAAAACCTCATTCATTATATTATAATAGTGATTTTATAATGATAGAACGCTGGTTCCGTATGGGTGAAGTATTCCTTTTAAGATTAAACATTACAAAAGCCAATGTAAATTATGATGAATAATTAAAAATAAAACATTTCCAGATACAGAGAGAACAGAACACACAGACAAACATTTTAACACCGACAACATGGAGTTTGATTAAATTGCACTTTGCTCCAACATGGCGTACTCTACTTTACAGGTTTCTTTTCTTTTCTTTTTTTTTGCATTGTTATGTTTTATTGATAGTGTAGAGACAGAGTTGAAATGGGGCAGAGAGGGGAGTGACATGCAGAGAACGACCGCGGGCTGGAATCGAACCCGGGTCCGCTGCTGGCCGAGGCCCATGGGGGGGACGCCCTACCAACTGAACTAAGGGCGCCCCTACTTTACAGGTTTCTAAGGACTTTGTTTAAACTAAAGTTAAATGTTGAGCAGAAAATAAAAAGTCAACGAGGTGTCATGTAGGTCCCTTCAGTACTGTTATATAGTCCAGGAAAGGCTGACATATCTGTTTAAACTTCTCTGATTTGATTAAATTTCATAATCTTGGGGCGCTCCGGTGGCGCAGTGGATAGAGCGCGTACCATATTGGCTCAGGCCTTTGTTGCAGTGGTCACGGGTTCAAATCCGACCCGTGGACCTTTACTGCAGGTCATCCCCTCCTCTCTCTCTCTCTCTCTCTCTCTCTCTCTCTCTCTCTCTATGTCTCCCCATTTCAACTCTGTACTGTCTAATAAAGCTTGAAAATGCAAAAAAATAATCTTTAAAAAAGAAATTGTATAATATTTATAAACATTTATTTTCAATAATATTTCTGTTAAAGCTTACGGAGACAGCTAACTTTTATATAATATATTTATTTGTATTATGTACTATTTCAGACCCAGGTTAACAGAGGGTTTAAGAAGTCGATTTTGAATAGAGACGGTCTGAAGCCTTGATTAATCCATCATTAGTTAAGGCCACTTAAACCCTTTTAACACACCCACAGACACACACACACACACACACACACACACACACACACACACACACACACACACACACACACACACACACACACACACCACTGGGTTGACAGACTATAGATTAATCCAGAGATTGCTGGCCCCTTCCATCTGTTCTGTGTGCATGTCTGAGACTTTGCTGACTCAGCCATTATTCCCTCAACATAAACATGTAAATGTGTGTGTGTGTGGTGTGTGTGTGTGTGGTGTTGTGTGTTTGTTGTGTGTGTGTGTCTTTGTGCGTGTTGTGTGTGTTGTGTGCGTGTGTGTGTGTGTTGTGTGTGGGTGTGTGTGTTTGTGTGTGTGTGTGTGTTGTGTGTGTGTGTGTGTGTGTGTGTGTCTAACTTTATTGTAGAATTTTTTTAAATTTTTTCGTTTTGACATTTGAAGAAACAAAGACATGTCATTCATTGCCAGGATGTTAACAGCGTGTGTGTGTGTCTTTGTGTGTCTTGTGCGTGTGTGTGTGTGTGTGTGTGTGTGTTACTGTGTTTATGTGTGCGTGTAACAAGCCTATTGCATATTAATTAAAGTACATCCCTAATTTGCACAAAGTCATAATAATAACGTTCTTATTATCCAGACAGATTATTATGACGATATATTTTGAACGTGTTTTGAAGTGCAGGATTCGTCTGACGGGTTTTTGTTGCGAGCAGTTATCTGAACGTTTTTGTGTTTGTGTGTGTGTGTGTGTCTTGTGTGTGTGTGTGTTGGTGTGTGTGTGTGTTGTGTGTTATGTGTTCGTTGTCCGTCGTTTTATTGGTGTGTTTGCGTGTGTGTTGAGTGAGGTGTTGAGTGGTTTTGTGTGGGTTGATGTGTGTGTGTGTGTGTGTGTGTGTGTGTGTGTGTGTGTGTGTGTGGTTGTGTGTGGTGTGTGTGTGTGTGTGTGTTGTGTGTGGTGTTGTGTGTGTGAGTTCGAGTTCAAACAGGCATCATCTTACCTCAAAAGACAGGTGTTAAATAAATCATTAAAGGTGGAGTCAGTGATTCTGGAGAACGCTTGTTGTCTAAATCAGTGAATATCTGTCTGTTCTGTGCACTGAAAATCAAACACAGTCTTAATACACAGCCTAGGCTCTGTAAACGTTTGTGTTGCTAGCTATGGTGACCACATTTGTTTACATACCAGTTTACAGAGCCTAGGCTGTGTATTAACACTGGATATTTTTCCAGCTGATTCACTGCAGTGAAATATAATCAAAAGCTGGAAAAGTGACAAGATGCTGAACTTTAGACTTTAGTGGCACACACACACACACACACACACACACACACACACACACAGACACAC
>CM047524.1:28108599-28113599 GCA_026122265.1 Ammodytes dubius | reverse complement strand
GCGTGTGTGTGTGTGTGATGTACGTAGTTAGAAATGAGAAGGAGACAAAAGACAGTAGCCGCAGCTCCAGCGCGTAGTGAACTGTTTCCTCCAATCACAAAGTGACCGCAAATGCGCATTTGGGGTACACTGAGTTGAATTGATAAAGAGGAAAGAACTCACTGGCTCTAAGAGTGACAGCAACAAAAACACATTAATGCATTCCCGGTTAACGGGAGAAAAACAATGTGAGCGAAAAACACTTGTGTAAAACACAAGTGAGTCAGAATTACTTTAAATCAGGAAATAGTGAGCTCGTCAGCTCTTACGTTTACTTCAAGTTAATGAACAACATAAAATAACTATCTTAGCCCAGACAATAGCCTCACGTGAATCGCTTCGTCCAGCGATGATTGGTTGAAGGCAGCTGGCGGAGATAGGAGGAGAAAAAGGCCGCTTGCCGGGCCTTGTGCGCTGATGGAGCGCGTCTTGTGGAAGACAGTGGTGTGGAAACAGCTCAGCTGATAAGGGCAGCGTGCCTCACCATGCCAAGGGAAGGAAAGCAGGGGATCAGCAGCTCTCCTTGGCAATAGCGGGCTGACCGCGGTCCGATGGGCAACGTAGGCAAGGAGGAGAGGAGGAAGCGGAGAACTCCCTCTGCGTCGGGCCTTGCTCTCTGCTGGCGCTGCGTCTGGTGCAGCGTAGAAACGGCCCAGATGATAAGTGATAGGCGGCTTCACTTCTCGGCGGGTCCGCTGGCTGGCTCCGGTCCGTGCAGGCGTCTTGATGAAGGGATCCTGCGGCTTTGCGCACGCTTTGCGCATGTGGGGGTCCTGTTTTGAGGAGAGCTTGAGGTGGCTACTTCAGCTCTGGTGAAGAGGTTTTCTGTAGGAAACTCTCTCGAATCCGGGAAAACAGAAGAAGATGTTTCAAGCAGTCCATGAACTCGTCCAGCGAGAATAAAGGACTGGGTTGAGGTTGCTTATATTCCTAGGCCTCAGGTATAAGCATTTCGTACCTTCTATCACGGCTGGAAGCCGATGGCGAATGGCAAAGATGAGAGTATTGCATTCTGTATTAAAACAGTCCAAATGCATTCTCATCCAATCAGAGGTTAGTTGTCTTATCAGCAAGCAGTGTTTACATTCAAACCAGCCAATACAATGCTCTTCCTTCCTTAGGAAAATAAAGCTTTGAAGCTTTGTCACAGAGATGTGATAAGGTAAACACAGCAGGGTGCCTGGGCCCTGCCATGTCTGGTTTGAACTTTATGGTAGCTTCCAAGTAGAGTTTCATCCTGTGGAACTTGCAGAGACTCAGTCCCCAAAGGTCTGCTTGGATTAACCAACCTTTTCAAAGGGGCTATCCCATCTTAAATGAGTTTATGACCTCCACAGGGGTCTGGGATGGTTGACTCTACAGAGAAACTTATGTAAACATGCGTTACTTTAGTCTCTTGGAATGCACTATGGCATCCGCATTAACCCATTACCACATTTCAAATGAGACACTCTGTGTAGGCACAACAAATATATACATATGAATAAATATGATCTTTTGTAGCTTTTTCCCAAGGTTCTAAAAATGCCACCATTTTTGTAGTTTTTATTGTGATTAACACAATTTAAAGGTGCAGTCAGTGATTCTGGAGAACGCTTGTTGTCAAAATCACTTTTTGTCAAAATCAGTGAATATCTCCTCATGATCCACTACCTGTCTGTACTGTGTGTGCACTGAAAAAAAATCCAGTGTTAATACACAGCCTAGGCTCTGTAAACTGGTATGTTGCTAGCTACGGTGGGCCTTTGTTTACATAGTTAGTGTTTGGTTGTTGACTGTGTGTAATGGTTAGCCCCTCCCCGGCCGGGTATGTTCCCACGGGGGGGGGGGGGGGGGGGGGGGGTAATATGAACTCCCAAACTACTCCAGTAACTTATAGTGTGTGTGTGCGCGTGTGTGTGTGTGTGTGTCTCTGTGACTCAGTATGTGTGTCTCTCAGTGTGTGTGTGTGTCTCTCTCTCTCTCTCTCAGTGTGTGTGTGTGTGTCTCTCTCTCTCAGTGTGTGTGTGTGTGTGTGTGTGTGTGTGTGTGGTGTGTGTGTGTGTGTGTATCCTTCCTGCTGTGTTGCTCTACATACATCATAATGCCGCTCTCTGATTGGTCGGTTTCCGTCGTGTCCCAGATAAACACCGAGCCTCATTAGTTACAAACCTGTATTCTCTTTGTAACTTTAATAAACACACACACACACACACACACACACACACACACACACACTGAGACACACACACACACACACACACACACACACACACACACACACACACACACACACACACACACACACACACACACACACACACTGAGACACACACACACAAGATCCACTTTTTGTGTGTTTTATATAATTATCAGAAGAGACTTGGTAGAAATATAATATAATATTCATCAGTATGTTTTAATTAGTGTATAATCTCTTGGTTTTTTATGATCTTAGAATGAGCCTTTTATATCTACATAGGAGCGGGGCGCTGAGGCCGCCATGTTGCACCGCCATGTTTCTACAGTAGCTCAGAACGGACAAACTTAACGGCCTTGCACGTTTTTATATATAGTGGCCGTCCTGGGGAAATGCACCTGTTGGAAGACCAAGAAGAAGAAGTACTATAGAATAAATAACTAAATACATCTTCACCTCATCACTTGATATTGTGGAAAGACTTGAGGCAGTGGTGGATGATGCCATCTTTAGTAACTAACTTCTTGTCCTTGAAGGCCACCGCAGCTTCTGTAAATTCTCCCCAACTCACACACACACACACACACACACACACAAACACTGAACACACCACACACACACACATCGCCCTTCTTCCTCTTGGACGTGATAGTCTGCAGCAGCTTTAATGCAAATCATCGTCTCTGGTCAGAAAGTAGTTTGAATAAACACACACACACACACACACACACACACACACACACACACACACACAGCAAAAACACACACACACACACACAACACAGACACAGAAATAACACACACACACACACACACACAAAACACACACACACACACACACACACACACACAACACAAACACAGACACAGAAATAAACGTGCGTCGTGCGCTGTACTATGGCTGACCCTGTGTGAGGACCCCCTCTGGAGCAAAAGATTTTAACTAATGCACATGCATCCACAAAAAGTTCACATTGGCAGAAATCTACCAGGGTTTAAAGAGTCTTTGAGTGTGTGTGTGTGTGTGTGTGTGTGTGTGTGTGTGTGTGTGTGTGTGTGTGTGTGTGTGTGTGTGTGTGTGTTAATCCTTTCCTCATCATATGGTCGTTATTAGCTTCCAGTGCTAATCTGTTTAGCGATGACCTCATAGACGATCAGTTTAAGGATTAAAAACTCCCATCATGCAACAGTAATTATAACTGGCTGTTATTGGCTGATGAATCTGATATCTGAGCCGTTATTGGCCGGATTTGTGATAATGACACACACACTGTAACACACACACAGGATCAGACAACACAGACACACAACACACACACACACACACACACACACACACACACACACACACACACACACACACCCACACACACACACACACACACACTGATTCTGCACTGAGACGGTTTATCAGTGAAGAGTTAATGAACTGTGTTAATATGAATCAGATAAAACTTCAGAGGGAAACTCATATCTATCGCTAAGTGCTGTTAGGGCCTGAAACACACACACACAACACACCACACACACACACACACAAACCACACACACACACACACACACCTGTATACATTGTTGTCTGATTGAAGTTTGTTATCATAAATAGTTTTTCAAAAGTTCCACTTTGTAAAAAAACGTTGAGTTCCTTTGTCTATGAAATATGAAACTGAATGTGTATTTACTGAATACTTTGTCAAAATCACTTTTTCGCAAAAAAATATCCAGTGTTAATACTCAGCCTAGGCTCTGTAAACTGGTAATTAAACAAAGGGGCCATAGTAGCTAGCATCATGCCATATACCACAAAATACATTCAAAATAACTTTCTATTCCTGCACCAAAAAAATAATTCAAGCACTTTTATTTCTAAATTAATGATAATAATAATGGATTGGATTTATTTATCTCTTTTCTAGTCACTCAAAGCTCTTTACAGGGTTCCAGGTTCCATTCATTCACACACAGTCATACCGGTGGTGGTAAACTATGATAGTAGCCACAGCTGCCCTGGGGCAGACTGACAGAAGCGTGGCTGCCATTCAGCGCCTACGGCCCCTCAGACCACCACCTCAAACATACAGCGAGCAGTCATACACAATCACGCGAATATGCCTTGATGAACTAATTTGCTCTGTGTGTGTTTGTGTGTTCTCTATCTGTCTGTCTGTCTGTCTGTCTTCTTCTGTGTCCTGCCTATCTGTCTCTCTCAGTATACGAGGTTGATCCTGACCCGTGATGTTGGAAAGCAGCAGAAATCACCAGAGATTAAAGAGGGAGAAACATGTCCTCTTCTTACAGCTGAATGATGGGACGTTGCAGACACTCACTGTCCCTCACAGTCACTCAGTTGGATCACTCACCACCCATTCTAAAGCACAGACACATCACACTCAAGATTCTAGCAGGGAAGCTAGTCCTCGCATCTCGCTGCGAAATGGGACGCGTGACGAAACACTCCACTCACTCACTCACTCACTCACTCACTCACTCACTCACTCACTCACTCACTCACTCACTCACCACTCACTCACTCACTCACTCACTCACTCAACTCACTCACATCACTCACTCACTCACTCACTCACTCACTCACTCACTCACTCACTCACTCACTCACTCACTCACCCCACTCCCCCCACACCACTCACCACCTCACATGTTCATATCAATTCATATCCCCCACCCCCCCACCACACCCACACACACACACACACCTCACTACACATACAACACAGACAAAATCACACACACCACACACACCACCACACACACACACACACAC
>CM047524.1:28096099-28106099 GCA_026122265.1 Ammodytes dubius | reverse complement strand
CAACATGAGAACATACCTGCTGGAGAAGTCTAGAGTCGTCTTCCAGGTACTGTGTGTGTGTGTGTGTGTGTGTGTGTTGTGAGTGTGTGTGTGTGTGTGAGAGTGTGTGTGTGTGTGGGTGTGTGAGAGTGTGTGTGAGTGTGTGTGTGTGTGTGAGAGTGTGTGTGTGTGTGTGGTGGGTGTGTGAGAGTGTGTGTGTGTGAGCGAGAGTGTGAGTGTGAGTGTCAGTGTCAGTGTGAGTGTGTGTGTGAGAGTTGGTGTGAGTGTGTGTGTGTGTGTGTGTGTGTGTGTGTGTGTGTGTGTGTGTGTGTGTGTGTGTGGTGTGAGTGAGAGTGAGAGTGAGAGTGTGAGTGTGTGAGAGTGTGTGTGTATAGAAAGATAGCTAGATAGATAATAAGGGTTATGGTTCTAAGGGTTATAAGTGGAGACCATTTACCATTCACACCATTGCATCACTAATGATCTTGAATCTTGTTCCAGGCAGAAGACGAGAGGAACTATCACATCTTCTACCAGCTCTGTGCCTCGGCCAGTTTACCAGAGTTCAAAGACTTCGGCCTCAGTGAGTCATCAGCACATAGACACACACACACACACACAGACCCACACACATACACACGCACGCCACGCGCAAGCACACACACACACACACAGACCCATACACATACACACACACGCGCAAGCACACACGCACACACATGCACATAAACAGGTTTATGATAAGGCTTATTTCAACTGTGTGTGTCTCTGTGACTGTGTGTGTGTGTGCGTGTCTGTCCTTCTGTGTGTGTCTGTCTGCCTGTCTGTCTGCCTGCCTGTCTGTCTGCCTGTCTGCCTGCCTGTCTGTCTGTCTGTCTGTCTGTCTGTCTGTCTCACAGCCAGTGCAGAGGACTTCTCCTACACGTCGATGGGTGAGAACATCTTCATCGATGGCGTGAACGACGCGGAAGACTTCAAGAAGAGCAAAGAGGCTTTCACTATGCTGGGTGAGGAGGGGTATTATGTTACTTACTACTTCTACTTATGACATCTATTGCAGTATGTCCGTCCTGGGAGAGGGATCCCTTACTCTGTCCACTCTCCCTGAGATTTCTTCAATTTTTTTTAAAAAGGGTAAGGGTTTTAAAGGGTTATGGGTTTTTTACTGGGAGTTTTTTCTCAGCCGAGCTAAGGGTGTAAGGGCAGGGTCATATTGTATCATATTGTATGGAATGTAAAGCCCACTGAGACAAATGTATTTGTGATTTTGGGCTATACAAATAAAACTGATTTGATTTGATATTAGAGAACGCTTGATAGATAGATAGATAGATAGATAGATAGATAGATAGATAGATAGATAGATAGATAGATAGATAGATAGATAGATAGATAGATAGATAGATAGATAGATAGATAGATATAATAATCTTTATTAAGGACTCAGATGGTCCACTCACATCCAACATACACACACACATAAAACACATTAAAATACATTACTCAATAAAACACTGTACTAAAATAGGTGCAAGCTATCATGCCAATGCTTTGGAAGCCTGGATGTGAACCTATAGCCCATCATAGGTTGGTTAAGGCTATAATGATGCTATTTTCTGATAAATCCAATCGACACATGAAATTGAACATTAACTTTCGTAACAGTGCCTGACATGTAGGTACATTAGAGGACACAGATAACTGGCTAGCACTGTGCCACCTAGGAACACGGAGCAACAACCTCATGGCATCATTATATGCCAGTCTTAGAGAACGCTTGTTGTCAAAATCAGCTAATATCCAGTGTTAATACACAGCCTAGGCTCTGTAAACGGGCATGATGCTAGCTACGTTGGGCCCTTTGTTTACATACCAGTTTAATGTAAAGGTGCAGTCAGTGATTCTGGAGAACGCTTGCTGTCAAAATCACTTCTGGTCAAAATCAGTGAATATCTCCTCATGATCCACTACCTGTCTGTCTGTTAATACACAGCCTAGGCTCTGTAAACTGGCATGTTACTATAGCATTCTTTGCACTGATAGTCTCGTTTTCTGTCATTTATGATCATCAGAGGAAAAATGACACTGTTTCAGAAATATTTAAAAGTTCCTTAATGTTAACATTGTTTGAACATTGTGTGTGTGTGTGTGTGTGTGTGTGTGTGTGTGTGTGTGTGTGTGTGTGTGTGTGTGCGTGTGCGTGTGCTGTGTGTGTGTGTGTGTGTGTGTGTGTGTGTGTGTGTGTGTGTGTGTGTGTGTGTGTGTGTGTGTGTGTGTGTGTGTGTGTTGTGTGTGTGTGTGGTGTGTGTGTGTGTGTGTGTGTGTGCGTGTGTGTGTGTGTGTGCGTGTGTGCGTGTGTGTGTGTGTGTGTGTGCAGGTATAAAGGACAGCAGTCAGAGCAGCATCTTTAAGGTCGTGGCCTCGATCCTCCATCTTGGAAACGTAGAAATATCTCCAGAGAGAGACGGAGAGTCCTGCCACATCACGGTATGTCACACACACACACACACACACACACACACACACACACACACACACACACAGCTGATCACTATGAGTGTATGCTGTAATCAATGTGTGTCTGTGTGTCTCTGTCTCTGCGGTGTTTGTGTTTTTCTGTGTATGTGTGTGTGTGATTGTCTCTCTCTCGCTCTCTGAGTCTCTCTCTCTCTCTCTCTGTATTCGTGTGTGTGTGTTTGTGTGTGTGTCTCCCTCTCTGTGTCTCTCTCTCTCTGTCCCTCTCTCCCAATTCAATTCAATTCAATTCAAATTCAAAATTGGCTTTATTGGCATGACAGTCTTTTTAAAAAGCAATATTGCCAAAGCAAACATCAAATAATTCAATAATTCAAACAAATATTCAGACAATACACAAAATAAAACAATATACAATATGAACGATATACATCTGTATGAATATTATATTACAAAATACAGAAAGTAGTGTGTGTGTGTGTGTGTGTGTGTGTGTGTGTGTGTGTGTGTGTGTGTGTGTGTGTGTGTGTGTGTGTGTGTGTGTGTGTGTGTGTGTGTGTGTGTGTGTGGTGTGTGTGTGTGTGTGTGTGTGTGTGTGTGTGTGTGTGTGTGTGTGTGTGTGTGTGTGTGTGTGTGTGTGTGTGTGTGTGTGTGTGTGTGTGTGTGTGTGTGTGTGTGTGTGTGTTGTGTGTGTGTGTCTCAATCATTCACTGTCCCTCAGGTTGTGGCATGTAAATACATACTGGGCAGCAAGATGTGCCCGGTCTCCTTCTCCGAGGAGTATTTTTAATTTGGAGAGGTCGTTCAGCTCTTTGAAATCTGGTACTAAAGAGCTGAACTTGTTCAAATACAATTGTCTTGTGTCATTTAATTTTGTACATTTTAGGAGAAAGTGCATCTCTGTCTCAACCTCACCTGTCGAACAGTGACCACATTTTCTGTTTTCTTTTGGTTGCCATGATTTTTTGTGTCTTCCTGTTTCAATTGCCAGTTTGTGGTCACTGAGCCTGTACTTGGTTAGGATCTGTCTCTGCTTTCTATCTCTGACAGTAGAGAGATATTCTGCTAATTCATAATTTCTTTCAAGGGCAAGATAACATTCCAATCTACTTTGGCTTTTAGTTGCTTCTTCCCAATGGTCCAGATAGGTTTCTTTACATTGTGCTATAATTTGCTTTACTCTGATTACTGTTTGGAGAGCAGTGTTGTTGTGAGGCTGGTCAGAGTGTGTCTGAGAGGGGGCAGTTAGCCTCAGTACCAACTGACATAGGGACTCTTTTCTGGGCTCAGCTCTTGTGTCTGGAGGGCTTTGGAGTGGAGGGTGTCTCTGGGGCTGGATTTCAGGTGGTTAAAAAAGTTGAGCGTTCTCTTTTGGATGTTAATTATCAGTGGGTATCTGCCTAATTCTGCTCTACATGCATTTGTTGGTGTGTTTCTGTGTACATGTAAAATGTATCTGCAGAATTCTGCATGTAGAGATTCTGTTGGATGTTTGTCCCAGCGGGTATAGCTCTGGTGACTGAGTGGACCCCATACTTCACTACCGTACAGCGCAATGGGCTGGATGACACTATCAAATATTTTAAGCCAGATTTTTATTGGAATTTGGAAATTATAAAATTTTCTCTTAATTGCAAATAGAGCTCTTCGAGCTTTTTCTTTTAGTGCATTCACTGCCAAGTTGAAACTCCCTGATGCTGTTATGGTTATACCAAGGTAGGTATAACTCATACTGTGTTCAATTACATGATTATTAATAGTAAATTGATGTTTGTTCTCATGACACCTGGGGCGTTTTTGAAAGATCATGATATTGGTTTTCTTCATGTTTACTGCCAGGGCCCAGTTCTGACAGTACTGTTCTACTACGTCTAACTGTTGCTGTAGTCCTTGTTCAGTAGGAGACAGTAGAACAAGGTCATCAGCGTAAAAACAAGGACTTCACCTCTCTATCTAGGAGGGAGAGGCCAGGAGCAGCACATTGATCTAACTCAACAGCCAGTTCATTTATATATATATTAAATAAAGTCGGACTTAGATTGCAACCCTGCCGAACGCCTCTTCTCTGGGGGAAGAATTCTGTTTGTTTTTCTCCAATTTTGACAGCACACATGTTTTCCAAATACATGGATTTTACCAGATCATATGTTTTGCCACCTATACCACAATTTAAGAGTCTGTAAAAGAGCCCTTCATGCCAAATAGAATCAAATGCTTTCTTAAAATCAATGAAGCAAGAGAATATTTTTCCATTTTTCGTTTGTTGTACATGTTTGTTAATTAAAGTGTGAAGCGTATATACATGGTCAGTGGTGCGGTGTTTTGGGAGGAAGCCAATCTGACTTTTACTTAGTATTGACTGTTCCTCAAGGAAATCTATTATTCTTTTATTAATAATACTACAGAATAGTTTCCCTAGACAGCTGCTAACACAGATGCCACGGTAGTTATTAGGGTCTGATTTGTCCCCACTCTTATGAATGGGGGAAATGAGCCCTTTGCACCAGATGTTGGGAAAACATCCTGCCCGTAAGATGACATTGAACAAATGCAACACTGCACCCTGCATCTCTGGGGTGCTGCTTTTGAGCATTTCATTTCGAATGCTGTCTGGACCACAAGCTTTCCTTGGCTTCAGACATTTTGTCTGTGTTGTTAATTCATCCAAAGTAATATCGAAGTCAAGGGGGTTTTGATTGTCTTTAATTGTTTCTTCTAATATTTTGAGTTTTTCTTTTATAATACATTGATCCGAATTGAATTGATTGATTGGTATGTCTTTGTATAGATTTTCAAAATGTGATCTCCAGATGTCACCGTTTTGGATTGGTAGTGTTTGTTTGTGGCTTGGGGTTGAATTTGTTCCACATATCCCAGAATTGATTTTGGTCAATGGCATTCTCAATATCTTGAAGTCTCATGTGGGTATAATTTTGTTTTTTGATCCTAATTGTATATTTATATTTATTTAAAATTTCATTGTATCTAATGCGCAAGGCTGGGTTGTTTGGTTGGCGATGTTTCTCATTTGCTATTTTTCTCAGCTCATTTCTGATTGTTTTACACTCTTGATCAAACCATTTGTCAGTATTTTGCCTTTTAACAGGTCTCCGTTTTTGCTTTATGAGGTCAGCCCTAATAGCTGCCTTATGAAATATCATATTGATGTCTTCAATGGCCTTGTTTACACCATCTCTGGAAGGGATATACTGATTTTGATGATATATTGCTATGTTATTCATCAGATCAGGAGAGTTCAAAACTTTGATGAATTTGTCTTCACTGTCTGGGGCCCATCTGTAATTACTATTTAATTTAAACAGCTTACTGGTTTCTATTTTTGTGTCACTAATTTGACCTGACAATTTAAGGAACACATTAATTTGATTGTGGTCTGAAAGGGGGGATTGCTGTCTGACAGTGAATGCACTGATAGTTGAGGGGTCCATGTCAGTGATTGCATAGTCTACTACACTAGACCCAAGAGCTGAGGAGTATGTGAGTCTCCCTAAAGAGTCCCCTCTGAACCTACCATTAACTATGTACAGGCCTAAGGCCCGACAGAGATGCACTATCTCCTTGCCACTTTGATTTAATAGTGGGTCAAGGTTATTCCGACGGGGGATCGTTGGTGTGGTAAACAGGGGGGCCTGACCAAACACATGGCTGTTGCCCTGTGAGTCTATGGTATCAGCTTCGATTCCTGTACGTCCATTCAGATCTCCAGTGAGAAGTACATTTCCCTGGGCCTGAAAATATGCAATTTCTAAATTTAGGGTTTCAAAAATGTCTTCTTCAAAATAGGGAGAATCTACTGGGGGTATGTAGATTGCACATAGGTATAGATCCCTATCAGAAATACCTAGGGTTTGATCTAACCTCAACCAAATGTGCGATTTACCCCGTTTCACTGATGAGATCTGATGACAAAGATCTCCTTTATACCACACCAAGATCCCCCCCGATGTTCTGCCCTTTCGTATGTTTTTTAGTTTGAGGGAGGGCACCATGACTTCATTATACCCTGGGGGACAGTGAGTGAGTGAATCATCTTGACACCATGTTTCTGTCAATACAATGACATCAACGTCTTTGATTGATTTCATGAATTCAGGGTTTCCACTCTTCAGCTCAAAGGTTGAGGAGTGGAGACCCTGTATGTTCCAACAGCTTATATGAAATGAACGCATTTAAAAGAAAACAATCAAAATGAACCTGTATAGTGAGACAAATATTTTGAAAAACCTTCTACTATCTATATATTTATAATAATAATTTGATATTAATTCTTTGGAGATTTATGTACTATTTTCAATAATATTACTATCATACTGACTACTACTATTGCTATTATAACTATTATTACTAACTAACTAAAATATGTCCATGTTGTTTTTTAACTCCAAAAGTGTAAATATATCTTAGCTGGACAGAAGCCGGGTGCACAGGGTGTGCAGCATCTCCCTGATGTCTCTCAGTTCACAGGTAGCAGGTGAAGGGACTGTGACAGCAGGCCGGACTACAGCTGCAGCATAGCTCTGCTGCTGTGGGTGGGGTGGGGGCTTGCTGCTCCATAGCTCTGCTGCCGATGCTGTAAAAGGGGTTGTTGTGCAGGGACTGGCCTCAGCTGGTTCTGTTTGGCAGTGGTGAGGTGGTGGGCGTGTGGGTGGTGTGGGTTCTGGGCTGAGCTGGTGTGTCTCCTCACAGCAGGGGGATGAACCGGGGCTGGTGATGTGGGGGAGGAGGTCTGTGGTGGTCTCTGATGCTTCTGGTAGAAGAGAGGGTGGAAGGACTGCGTCCTAGTGCCGTGTCTTTGAGGGTCTTTGCAAAGATGTTCACCTTCTCTCTGTGAAGATGGAGTCCATCATAGAGGTCCCAGGTGCCGATAGTTGGGTGGAGGGCCAGGTGGACGTTGGGTAAGATGGCACAACCTCTTCTGATCTCCATATTGATGTCGTGGATGACGTGAGGAGGGGTGTCTGTCCTAGGCAGCAGGGTGGAGATCACGATGCGGGTGTTAGGGAATTCCTTAGTGGCCTGCTCCGCCATCTTCCTCACTGCCTCAGCTGTGTCCCTTCGGAGAATGTGCAGGTCGTTTGTTCCTGTGTGGATCACCAGGCATTGAGGGCTCCCGAGGGTCTCCTTCCTTAACAGCTTCATCGCCTGGCCTGTGGTGCTGCAACGTTTCGACAGCACTTTCTTCAAAGGAAAAAGCTTGTTGGTGTCCAGGAATTTCCCGTTTGAGTCAGCCAGCAGGACCACTTGTGGGGCTTGTTCTTCAGGCTGAGTGGGGGGCAGCTGGGATGGACAGAGTTGGCTGTTGGACGCTGGCTGTGTGGGTGTTGGCAGGGTGCAGAGCGGAGATGGTGAGACAGAGACAGGGCAGGGGTGTGGGAGACTAGCAGGGAGAGTCTGTGTCTCTGTAGTTGTCTTTGTGGTGACTGCTGGGAGTTGGTCTGTCAGGTGTTGGACTTGCCTAGTGAAGCTCCGTTCTCTGTTCTCAGCGTCCTCCTTCACTTTAGCTAACTGAGCCCGGAGCACACTGTTCTCCTGTTTTAGTGCCTCTACACTTCCTCTTAGCTCAGATGTCAAGGCCTGGTTTTCTCTTTTGAGCTGCTTGATCTCCTCTTGAAGCTGCTGCACAATGTTGTCTAGGGGGGCAGACAGCCTGGCCTGGGTCAGCTCTTTAAATTCAGCAAAGTCCAGCTCCAGCAGGGCCATACTCTCCTTCAGCTGGTTGGTGTAGCTGTTAGGT
Source organism: Ammodytes dubius (assembly GCA_026122265.1). Classification (NCBI taxonomy): domain Eukaryota; kingdom Metazoa; phylum Chordata; class Actinopteri; order Uranoscopiformes; family Ammodytidae; genus Ammodytes; species Ammodytes dubius. Next base: position 28,097,890 of record CM047524.1, on the reverse strand, counting down.
GTGGGAGGGGCAGAGATGGATAAGGTGGTGGGGTTCTCTGTTGGGCTCTCATCCTCTTCACTTTCACACGGGACATTGCACCTCTTGGTGTCCACCTCAGCTTTGAGCAGGGGGAAAGCTTCTTCGAAGGATTTGAGATTTGCTTCAACCCCCTGAACCATCACCTTTCCCTTTGTGTAGTAGGTGATGGTGAGCAGAGGGTCATCCTTGTTCAGGTGTTTGTCCTTACAAATCTTCAATCGGCCTCCTGAGCCGATGCCTTCACTAGACATGAAAGGATAGTTCTTGCACAGAGTGTCCTTCCAGATGTATATAGAGTCTGTGAAGAATATAAGGTTGTTCTTTTTCCTCCCTTCTTTTTGTAGTGCATAGTCGGTGAACAGGACCTCTTTGTTCTCCCGCAGTGTCTTGTCCTTAAACTTCTCCCTGGCTGCTGCACTCTTACAGAGAGCAGGATATTTAACCTCCCTGCTCTGTGCTCTGGGAGCTGGGTTCCGCTTGGCTGTTTCCATGGCGACCACTTTGTTTATTTGCCAGGGGGCTAGCTCTTTTGTCTTTTTTTAGCCTCTGAACAGTTATTATTGCCTGATTTTTGGTAGGTTCCTTTTCCTCCTTTCTTTATCTTTATAAAACACCTCCTCTTCAATCCCACTCAGTCCAGTCTCTCCTTTGAGATGCTCTAAACACTGACAGGTGTTAGCCTACAGCAGTTGATGCAGTTGATGCCCAGTTGACAGCTAGCTTCTGATAGCATTTGGTTGTTTTGATTTGTTTTGATTTAAAATATATATACAAAGATGGTATTTTCTTTCTTCTTTTTTGATTTTAAAGTGATTACCTCTTCTTTAGAGTCCTTTTTGTTGAAAGTTTGCTGGTTTTTCTTTAAAAAGTCCCGCTGTTAAGGTCCATGTTTTGATTTAGTTTCAGGAGCTCATTTTTTGTGCAGCCTTCTCAGTTGGAATGTCTGGGGTCTGTCTCTCTCTCTCTCTCTGTCCCTCTGTGTGTGTGTCTCTCTCTCTCTGTCTATGTGAGTGTGTTTATTGATTTGATTGATTCTTATAAAAACATGAATACACACATGACCTCTCCAGCACATACTCTTTTAATCTTTACATGTGTTAATGTATTTGTGTGTGTTGAGTGTGTGCAAATAAATAAATACCTACCTACCTACCATAACAGAAGGACGACCCCCACCTGAAACACTTCTGTCGGCTGCTGGGTGTAGAGCTGAAGCAGATGGAACACTGGCTGTGCAACCGGAAGCTGACCACCACCTCAGAGACATACGTCAAGAAGATGCCCCTCAAGCAGGTACACACAGCCACTAACATCTAATATTACCTCCACCAGTATGACTGTATGTGAAGGAATGTGTGTGTGAGTCTCTCTCTCTCTCTCTGTCTCTGTCTCTGTCTCTGTCTCTGTCTCTGTCTCTCTCTCTCTCTCTCCTCTCTCTCTCTCTCTCTCTCTCTCTCTCTCTCTCTCTCTCTCTCTCTCTCTCTCTCTCTCTCTGTCTTTGTCTCTCTCTCTCTCTCTGTCTCCCCATCTCAACTCTGTACTGTCTAATAAAGCTTGAAAATGCCAAAAAATTATGTAAAAAAAATAAAAGCAACTAATGAATCTACCCTGTCTCCCTGTCTGTCTGTCTCCCTCTCTCCCTGTCTGTCTCCCTCTCTCCCTGTCTGTCTCTCTCTCTCTCTCCCTCTCTCCCTCTCTCCCTGTCTGTCTCTCTCTCTCTCTCCCTGTCTCCCTCTCTCCCTCCCTCTGTCTCCCTCCCTGTCTCCCTCT
>CM047524.1:28073599-28091099 GCA_026122265.1 Ammodytes dubius | reverse complement strand
CCTGCCCCGCTCTGTTTGCTAACCCATGATTCGTTCTGACAGACAGACAGACAGACAGACAGACAGACAGACAGACAGACAGACAGGCAGACAGACAGACAGACAGACAGACAGACGGACAGACGGACAGACAGACAGACAGACAGACAGACAGACAGACAGACAGACAGACAGACAGACAGACAGACAGACAGACAGACAGACAGACTAACCCCTGTCTCACCCTCTCAGTTCCAGCTGGTAGCTGATCTGTTCCATGAGAAAGGTGACGTCGTCTCCACCAAGTCTAAAGTCAACGTCAGACCAGCGAAACCAGCGCCGAGGGGACACAACAAGGAACACCGGAAGACTGTGGGACTACAGGTATGTGAGACAGGCAGGGAGGGAGACAGGCAGGGGGGGAGGGAGACAGGGAGGGAGACAGGCAGGCAGGAGGGAGACAGGGAGGGAGGGAGGGAGACAGGCAGGGAGACAGGGCCGAGGGGACACAACAAGGAGCACCGCAAGACTGTGGGACTGCAGGTATGTGAGACAGACAGGGAGACAGGCAGGCAGGGAGACAGGGAGGGAGACAGGCAGGGAGGGAGACAGGCAGGGAGGGAGGGAGACAGGAAGACTGTGGGCCTGCAGGTGAGTGAGACAGGCAGGGAGTGAGACAGGCAGGGAGAGAGGGAGGGAGGGAGGGAGACAGGCAGGGAGGGAGACAGGGAGGGAGGCAGGGAGACAGGGAGGGAGACAGGGAGACAGGGAGGGAGGCAGGGAGACAGGGAGGGAGACAGGGAGGGAGGCAGGGAGGGAGACAGGGCAGAGGGGACACAACAAGGAACACCGGAAGACTGTGGGCCTACAGGTATGTGAGACAGGCAGGGAGGGAGGGAGGGAGGGAGGGAGGGAGACAGGCAGGGAGGGAGACAGGCAGGGAGGGAGGGAGACAGGCAGGGAGACAGGCAGGGAGGGAGGGAGGGAGGGAGGGAGGGAGGGAGAAGGCAGGGAGGGAGGGAGACAGGGAGGGAGGCAGGGAGGGAAGGAGAAAGGGAGGGAGACAGGCAGGGAGGGAGGCAGGGAGGCAGGGAGGGAGACAGGCAGGGAGGGAGACAGGCAGGGAGGGAGACAGGCAGGGAGGGAGGGAGACAGGGAGGGAGACAGGCAGGGAGACAGGGCAGAGGGGGAGACAGGGAGGGAGACAGGGCAGAGGGGACACAACAAGGAACACCGGAAGACTGTGGGCCTGCAGGTATGTGAGACAGGCAGGGAGGGAGGGAGACAGGCAGGGAGACAGGCAGGGAGACAGGAAGGGAGGGAGACAGGGAGACAGGGAGGGAGGGAGACAGGGAGACAGGGAGGGAGGGAGACAGGGAGACAGGGAGGGAGGGAGACAGGCAGGGAGACAGGAAGACTGTGGGACTGCAGGTATGTGAGACAGGCAGGGAGGGAGACAGGCAGGGAGGGAGGGAGGGAGACAGGCAGGCAGGGAGACAGGCAGGGAGGGAGGGAGACAGGCAGGGAGGGAGGGAGGGAGGGAGACAGGCAGGGAGACAGGGAGGGAGAGAGAGAGACAGGCAGGGAGGAAGACAGGGAGGGAGACAGGCAGGGAGGGAGACAGGCAGGGAGGGAGGGAGGGAGGGAGGGAGACAGCGCCGAGGGGACACAACAAGGAACACCGGAAGACTGTGGGACTGCAGGTATGTGAGACAGGGAGGGAGGGAGGGAGACAGGGAGGGAGGGAGACAGGCAGGGAGGGAGACAGGGAGGGAGGGAGACAGGCAGGCAGGGAGACAGGGAGGGAGACAGGGAGGGAGACAGGGAGGGAGACAGAGAGGGAGGGAGACAGGGCAGAGGGGACACAACAAGGAACACCGGAAGACTGTGGGACTCCAGGTATGTGAGACAGGGAGGGAGGGAGACAGGCAGGGAGACAGGGAGGGAGGGAGGGAGACAGGCAGGGAGGGAGACAGGCAGGCAGGGAGACAGGCAGGGAGGGAGACAGGCAGGGAGGGAGACAGGCAGGGAGGGAGACAGGCAGGGAGGGAGACAGGCAGGGAGGGAGACAGGGAGGGAGGGAGACAACAAGGACCACAGGAAGACTGTGGGACTACAGGTGAGTGAGACAGACAGGGAGGGAGGGAGGGAGGGAGGGAGACAGACAGGGAGGGAGACAACAAGGAACACCGGAAGACTGTGGGCCTGCAGGTATGAGAGACAGGCAGGGGGGGAGACAGGCAGGGAGGGAGACAGGCAGGGGGGGAGACAGGGAGGGAGGGAGACAGGCAGGGAGACAGGCAGGGAGGGAGACAGGCAGGGAGACAGGGAGGGAGACAGGGCAGAGGGGACACAACAAGGAACACCGGAAGACTGTGGGACTGCAGGTGAGTGAGACAGGCAGGGAGGCAGGGAGGGAGACAGGCAGGGAGGGAGGGAGGGAGGGAGACAGGCAGGTAGGGAGACAGGGAGGGAGGGAGGGAGACAGGGAGGGAGACAGACAGACAGGGAGGGAGACAGGGAGACAGGGCAGAGGGGACACAACAAGGAACACCGGAAGACTGTGGGACTGCAGGTATGTGAGACAGGCAGGGAGACAGGCAGGCAGGGAGGGAGGGAGACAGGCAGGGAGGGAGACAGGCAGGCAGGGAGGGAGACAGGCAGGGAGGGAGACAGGCAGGCAGGGAGGGAGACAGGCAGGGAGGGAGACAGAGAGGGAGGGAGGGAGGGAGGGAGGGAGGGAGGGAGACAGGTAGGGAGGGAGACAGGTAGGGAGGGAGACAGGCAGGAAGGGAGGGAGGGAGGGAGGGAGGGCAGAGGGGACACAACAAGGAACACCGGAAGACTGTGGGGCTACAGGTATGTGAGACAGGCAGTAAGACAGGCAGGGAGGGAGACAGGCAGGGAGGGAGACAGGCAGGGAGTGAGACAGGGAGGGAGACAGGCAGGGAGGGAGACAGGCAGGGAGTGAGACACGCAGGGAGACAGGCAGGGAGGGAGACAGGGAGGGAGAAAGGCAGGGAGGGAGACAGGCAGGGAGGGAGACAGGCAGGGAGGGAGACAGGAAGACTGTGGGACTGCACACACACACACACACACACACACACACACACACACACACACACACACACACACACACACACAGTAACCTCTCTGTCTCTTCAGTTCCGTAGTTCTCTTCATCTCCTGATGGAGACGCTGAACGCCACCACGCCTCACTACGTCCGCTGCATCAAACCCAACGATGAGAAGGAGGCTTTCTCGTGAGTCTGTGTGTCTGTCTGCCTGTCTGTCTGTCTGTGTGTGTGTGTGTGTGTGTGTCTGTGTGTGTCTGTGTGTGTGTGTGTGTGTGTGTGTGTCTGTGTGTGTGTGTGTGTGTGTGTGTGTGTGTGTGTTGTGTGTGTGTGTGTGTGTGTGTGTGTGTGTGTGTGTGTGTGTGTGTGTGTGTGTGTGTGTGTGTGTGTGTGTGTGTGTGTGTGTGTATAGTATTGACATAGATCAGTGGTTCTCAAAGTGTGGGGCGCGCCCCACCGGTGGGGGACATGACAGGTGGGGCACAACGAATGGGAGGAATACTACTTGAGATGCAGTATCAAGCCTGCAGACCTATTTTGAAAAGATGTGCTGTGCAAAACAGGCTCATTGCAGCCACTACTCACATACTGACTTGCTCATCATTTTTGACAATTGCAAAGACACAAATGCTCATATTTTCTCTATTTTTGAATTGTATTACTTGATTTTATTTCAATACATTTTAAACTTTTAAGTCTGACCTATTTTGTAACTATTTTGTTGACGCAATCGGGGACCTGGTGGGGCTTGAAAATATCCCCCCCTCCAAAGTGGGGAATGACAAAAAAAAGTTTGAGAACCACTGACATAGATAGAGTGTAGGCAGGAGAGTGTGAGTGAAGGAAACAGCGTTATATAAACAGTGTATTGTAGCCTGAGATGGTAAATTGAAAGCGTGTGGTGTCAGTCACATGATGATTTACTCTGAGAAAACACACACACACACACACACACACACACACACACACACACACACACACACACACACACACACACACACACACGCGCGCGCGCGCGCCACACACACACACACACACACACACACACACACACACACACACACACACACACACACACACACACACACACACACACACACACACACACACAGAGTTTCAGTGAGCGATGCTGCGAACACATAGCAGAGCCAGGTAGGAGGGGAAGGGGTTTAGCTTCAGCTGCAGATATTGTCATTTAAGTTTGGCTGTGCTTGTGTGTGTGTGTGTGTGTGTGTGTGTGTGTGCTGGACATCTAGCTTATTTTGACTGATTTAAGGCTTTTATGGCTTGTGGTACAAAAGAGAATTTGGATCTGTTCTTGGTCATAAGGGGTACGCAGAAACGACGACCAGATAGCAGTAGTTTAAAATATAGTCCGAAAATGACGGTATGTATTTAGTTTGTTCTGGATGACCTGGTTGGCTGAATAAAGATGAACTATGTCTCTCTCCCAGGTTTGACCCCAGTCGAGCGGTGTCTGTCTGTCTGTCTGTCTGTCTGTCTGTCTGCCTCTCTGTCTGTCTGTCTGTCTGTCTGTCTGTCTGTCTGTCTGTCTGTCTGTCTGTCTGTCTGTCTGTCTGTCTGTAGCTTGGACTGACAGTGTCTCTCTCTCCCAGGTTTGACCCCAGCAGAGCGGTGCAGCAGCTCAGAGCGTGCGGCGTGTTGGAAACTTTTCGGATCAGTGCCGCCGGGTATCCATCAAGGTCAGTCCCCGTTCACACACAGCCCAGGCTCTGTAAACAGGGTTAATACACAGCCCAGGCTCTGTAAACAGGGTTAATACACAGCCCAGGCTCTGTAAACAGGGTTAACACACAGCCCAGGCTCTGTAAACAGGGTTAATACACAGCCTAGGCTCTGTAAACAGGGTTAATACACAGCCCAGGCTCTGTAAACAGGGTTAATACACAGCCCAGGCTCTGTAAACAGGTTATACACAGCCTAGGCTCTGTAAACAGGGTTAATACACAGCCTAGGCTCTGTAAACAGGGTTAATACACAGCCCAGGCTCTGTAAACCATCATGTTCACGCACAGCCCAGGCTCTGTAAACCATCAAATTGAGAAGCGTTGGGGGTGGGGATAATTAGGAATCCCACCGTTCAATTTGATTCAGATTCCCACTCATGCCTAGGGATATAAAAGCATTGCTTTGGTATGAAAATGTTTTTTTTTTTACAATTTTTTACTTAAATTGCTTGTTTGTTTTTTGTTTGTGTAATGCACCTTCAGTTGGCACTCCCAATTTTGTTTCATAGGTGACTGTACAATGACAATGAAGACTATCTTATCTTAAAATACACTGTCTGTTGTGTTCCCAGATGGACATACCCAGACTTCTTCAGTCGTTACAGAGTTCTGTTGAAGAAATCTGACATGACGATCACAGACAAGAAGAAAGTCTGTCGGAATCTACTGGAGACACTGGTCAAGGTCTGTCTGTCTGTCTGTCTGTCTGTCTGTCTGTCTGTCTGTGTATCTGTCTGTCTGTGTATCTGTCTGTCTGTCTACCTGCCTGTCTGTCTGTCTACATTTCATCTGTCTCTACAAACTGTCTAATAAAGCATAAAATCCCAGAAAATATATTTAAAAAAATTAATAAAATAAATATATCTCTCATGTTTTCCTTCTTTTAGGATCCAGACATGTTCCAGTTTGGAAAGACAAAGATCTTCTTCAGAGCGGGACAGGTGGCTTACCTGGAGAAACTACGAGCTGATAAGTAAGTTACTGTCTGTCTGTACTAACCCTATGTCTCTCTCTCTCTCTCTCTCTCTCTCTCTCGCTCTCTCCTCTCTCTCTCTCTCTCTCTCTCTCTCTCTCTCTCTCTGTCTGTCTGTACTAACCCTATGTCTCTCTCTCTCTCTCTCTGTCTGTACCAACCCTATGTCTCTCGCCCTCTCTCTCTCTCTCTCTCTGTCTGTCTGTACTAACCCTATGTCTCTCTCTCTCTCTCTCTGTCTGTACCAACCCTATGTCTCTCGCCCTCTCTCTCTCTCTCTCTCTCTCTGTCTGTCTGTACTAACCCTATGTCTCTCTCTCTCTCTCTCTGTCTGTACCAACCCTATGTCTCTCGCCCTCTCTCTCTCTCTCTCTCTCTCTGTCTGTCTGTACTAACCCTATGTCTCTCTCTCTCTCTGTCTGTCTGTACCAACCCTATGTCTCTCTCTCTCTCTCTCTCTCTCTGTCTGTACCAACCCTATGTCTCTCGCCCTCTCTCTCTCTCTCTCTGTCTGTCTGTACTAACCCTATGTCTCTCTCTCTCTCTCTGTCTCTCTGTCTCTCTGTACTAACCCTATGTCTCTCGCCCTCTCTCTCTCTGTCTGTCTGTACTAACCCTATGTCTCTCGCCCTCTCTCGCTGTCTCTCTGTACTAACCCTATGTCTCTCGCCCTCTCTCTCTCTGTCTGTCTGTACTAACCCTATGTCTCTCGCCCTCTCTCTCTGTCTCTCTGTACTAACCCTATGTCTCTCGCCCTCTCTCTGTCTGTCTGTCTGTACTAACCCTATAGAGACAGTGCATGAAATAGGCCACGCCCATCTTGGGGGAAAACATTGAACAGCGCTCCATCCACTTTGTATTGAAGGAGACCTGTCTTCTGCAAACAAACTTAATTAAAATGTAATCGAACATCCATTTAAGAAAAAAACGTTACTTTCTTGAAAGCCACGACTCTTGTTTGTCTATATGAGCTGTTTTTGTGAAAAATAATTGAGTAGTTTTCAATATTGAGGTGTTTTTTGTCCGGTCGGACCGGGTCGGACCCATCGTGGGGGAGACCGTTGAAAACCGTTTCCATTCACTTTGTATTGAAGGAGACCTGTCTTCTGCAAACAAACTTACTTAAAATGTAATCGAACATCCATTTAAGAAAACAACGTTACTTTCTTTAAAGCCACGACTCTTCTCTGTCCATACGAGCTGTTTTTGTGAAAAATTATTGAGTAATTTTCAATATTGAGGTGTTTTTTTCCCGTCCGTGAGGGTTAGCCTATGGTTAGCCTACAGCAGAAGGCTAACATTAGCCTAGCATTCAGCATACATTAGTCAAGAGTTTTGTCTCGATATTGAAAATTACTCAATACTTTATCACCAAAACAGCTCGTATAGACAGACAAGAGTCGTGGCTTTAAAGAAAGTAACGTGTATTTGTGAAAGTCATGTCGTATTACGTTTTTTATTAAGTTTGTTTGCCGAATACGGGTAGCATTCAATATAAAGTGAATGGAGCGCTGTGAATTGTTTTCCCCCACGATGGGCGTGGCCTCAGATTATGACGCGTTATGCACTGTCTCTATGTCTCTCTCTCTCTCTCTCTGTCTCTCTGTACTAACCCTATGTCTCTCTCTCTCTCTCTCTCTCTCTCTCTCTGTACTAACCCTATGTCTCTCTCTCTCTCTCTCTGTCTGTCTGTACTAACCCTATGTCTCTCACCCTCTCTAGGTTCCGGGCAGCTTGCATTAAGATCCAGAAGACGGTTCGTGGTTGGCTGCAGAAGATTCGCTACAGAAAGATCCGCAAGTCGGCCATTACTCTGCAGAGATACGGGAGAGGATACATGGCCCGCAGGTAGACAGACAGACAGGCAGACAGGTAGAGAGGCAGACAGACAGGCAGGCAGACAGACAGGCAGAGAGACAGACAGACAGACAGACAGACAGGCAGACAGACAGGCAGACAGACAGACAGACAGGCAGGCAGGCAGACAGACAGGCAGACAGACAGACAGACAGACAGACAGACAGACAGACAGACAGGCAGACAGACAGGCAGACAGACAGACAGGCAGGCAGGCAGGCAGACAGGCAGACAGGCAGACAGGCAGGCAGACAGACAGACAGACAGGCAGGCAGACAGACAGGCAGAGAGACAGGCAGGCAGGCAGACAGACAGGCAGAGAGACAGGCAGGCAGGCAGACAGACAGGCAGGCAGGCAGACAGACAGGCAGAGAGACAGGCAGGCAGGCAGGCAGGCAGGCAGACACACAGACACACAGACAGACAGGTTACCACCAACATGTGTCCAGGTTCCGTTTGAACTATTTATAACGGTAGTTCTATTTCCTCTTTACAAATCATAATATCATAATCATCACAAATGTCCAGGACTAATTACACGCACTGATACAACCAGAGGAAGTGAAATATCACCAAATGATTCTTTAAACAGACGAGTACTGTGTGTGAGAGGAAATACAAATAGGAAGTCTGATTTAATACTATACGTACAGGTTTTAAAAAGTGAATTCTCAGCATTTTTATTGGAAGAAAAAGTCTTAAAAATCAGCTCGAATGAACACACACTGTAAGTTCCTCAGAGCATCTTAAACTAACTAATTGAAGCTGTTTTCATGTGTCAGTCCCTCAGATACTCAGAGTTCTGGTCTTAGTTAAATAAACACCTGAATGAACATTTTCTCTGTGTTTTTAGTGACTGTTAAACGTGTTTTTTTTGGCCAGTATATAAAGGGGCTTAAACTAACTCAATCTCACCCTGTTTTAATGTGTTATTGTCTCAGGTATGCAGAGATGGATAGATAGATAGATAGATAGATAGATAGATAGATAGATAGATAGATAGATAGATAGATAGATAGATAGATAGATAGATAGATAGATAGATAGATGGATGGACGGACAGATAGATAGATAGATAGATAGATAGATAGATAGATGGAAAGATAGATAGATAGACAGACAGACAGACAGCTAACTCAGTGTGTTATATATTCCCAGGTATGCAGAGTTCTTGCGTCTGAGCCGTGCGACTCTGATCTGTCAGAAACAGTTCCGGATGGTGAGAGAGAGAAGACAGTTCCTCAAGACCCGCCGAGCTGTCACCACCATCCAGGCCTTCACCAGGGGCATGTTCACCAGGCGCATATACTGGGAGGTAAGCGTGTGTGTGTGTGTGTGTGTGTGTGTGTGTGTGTGTGTGTGTGTGTGTGTGTGTGTGTGTGAGAGAGAGAGTGTGTGTGTGAGAGAGAGAGCTGTGACCACCATCCAGACCTTTACCAGAGGCATGTTCACCAGGCGACAGGGCTGGACTGGCACAAAAAATCGTCCCTGGCATTTTTGGCCATGGCAGCCCACCATGATTATTTATACGATATGGTAAATGGTAAATGGACTTGACTTATATAGCGCTTTCTAGACGATTTTTCTCAGCCCCAAAGCACTTTACATATCTAACCACATTCACCCATTCACACACACACTCATACACTCCGATGGCAGTAGCTGCCATGCAAGGCGCTCTCTGAACCATCGGGAGCCATTTGGGGTTCAGTGTCTTGCTCAGGGACACTTGGACATGTGGCGGGTAGAAGCTATTTAGTAGGCTACTATTTTCTGGAATAATAATTTATAGACTGAATGACCAAAAAGAAGAAATGTAGCCTACATGGTTAAAAAATCCAGTCAGCTTTGGGAACTCTTTGAATACACAAACAACAGAGCTATCTAACTCCTCTAAGAAACCACAAGAGAGCTAGCAAATGTTTAGTAGGTTATTAGCTAAAATAGCTTCTTTGACCTGGCTCTATAAATGGCTCTATCCATGATGTTAACGCAAGCAGCTAGCTGTTGGCAAACTACACATGCTGTGTTAAAATTTAGCAAGCTACAATAATTGTTCTCAACATAACTTTATTTTAGTTTTGAGCCTTAATTTAAAGGCAGAAATGTAGGGGGAATCACATTTGTCAGGTGGCAGTTGGTTCCACAAGCACGGAGCAACTAGTGCAAAGTACATTTCTGAGAGTTGTGCCAGTGGCATGGCTGTATACGCTGGTCACCAAAAGAAAGTGATTGTCTACAGTAGCTCAGAAGAGAGTGACATCTCAATTCCACTTAACGACACCACTGATGAGAGTTCAGATGGCCAGAAAGATGATGATGGTGACTTTGTCATTGTGAGCTTTGCAGGCAAAACCACCTAGATCTGCTAGGCCTTGTTTAAGAAAATGTACCTTCAATCTTTGTTAACTATTTACTTTAAAGGATGATTTCACCGGTGGAAATATGAATGTACCGATGTAGAGCAAAACCTATGTGTTATAAATGTGCAATTTTTTTAGAAATCGGTTCACCCTAGCCTGAGAAACGGCAAAAAGAGTGTTTTTATGGTCTCTCTGCCGGTCTCTGCCTCTAAAGTCAGAAATTCCTCCGGCTACCACAATGCACTGCGCTAGCAGCACTCCAAGGCCCCGCCCACATTTCCATAGTTTCGTCTCGTCTGACCTCTGACTCCAATGAGAGTTTGTAAACACACTACTTCCCATTACAGTTCTTGGCGATACCTCGACCAATACAGACTCTATGTAGATTCCACAATGAATAATTTTTTCTAAAATATGAATGTATTAGTTTCCGGGTTCACTGTAAAACGGAGGGAAGGAAATGCGCACTAGTCTAACTTTTCTTCAGTTTACAAGATAGTGAGCTGTTTTCAACAATGCCTGCGGCTAAAAAAACAAACAAACCGGAGGACTGAAACTAAATATTCTAGCCTGGGCGTGAAAAGGACAATCTGGACGGGACTGACGTATCTTCGCTGTGGACAGGTTGTGTGGACCGGGCCTGCAAAAAGCACTCGCGTACAGGTAAGACTTTCAACGTATTTGACTATATTTCTGTTCACACAGTATGCAATTATAGCTGCTGTCAGGGGGGGCCTTGCTAAACTCTTTCAGAAACAAACTAATGCAGCAGCAACCATTTGTGTTTGTAATGCAACTAAAGAAAAAAAAATTCATCAGACTATCATTTTTAGTAAATGCTCACAGCTAACGTTTCACTTGAAGCCTAACTGTTGTATTGTTTGGTAACATTTCAGAATCCGATGTCTACACCCTCAATATCAGCTGTGATAGTGGGTATAAAAAGTTGATCAATGGCTGTCTCCCCTTCAACTGCAACCAAGGCAGCTGCAGTGACGCTTCTGAGAGGAAATATGTCCCCTACATCAAATTCAGGAGCATCCCAGCTCTGCTAATATGTCCTCACACCTCAACCTGTGCCTTATCAGCCACTCATTTAAGGCTAAATTGTAAATATTTTTTGTTTATAGCTCATCTTTTGCATCTTATATTTATCTTGTTCGTATATTGGACAGTTTATTTTTAAGAATTGTTTCATTGTGTGTTACCTGGTTTATTTAGCATTACCTGGTTTATTTAACATTGAGCATGATGCCACAATATTTTTCCTTTGTAAACAATAAAACATCTTATGTTGTTGTTACCTTACCTTGGACTCCTGTCTACGCCCATGTTCACCAGTACGGACTTGTTGGCTGAACTGATTTTGATGCACAGATTACTGTATTGTTTTTAAAATACAATTTGAGGTAAATGTTATAAATTCACAAGGATGCAAGGTAGGTTCATCATACTGAAGCACAGGAAAAACAGATACACAGAAAAATAACTAAGCTAGTTTGGTAGTTTTTCTACCAAAGCTAGCCAGAATATATTTCAATTGAGTACTTCAGGTCACATTTCTATATTGATAGCATAAAAAATATTTGCTTATTTATTAAATACAGTAGCTCAGCATCTGAAGTCTGTCCTCAACCTTTTTCCCCAGTAGAAATTTGTATTTTTCTAATAGTACTCCAGTTGAACAGCATTCTGGTTAGTAGACAAACCACATCAACCAACTTGAGTTCAAAGTTTTAATTCAAAAATATGAACAACTATTTATAAAAATAAAATGTGTAGTGTGTTGGCTCAGGTCATTCTGGTCACAGCTGCTCGATCTTGTTTCTTGATAGCCACGGTACTGCTCATCACGTGCATGGTCAGGTGCTGGGTCTCTCTTTGCAGGATTCACGCCAGGAAACTGCATGAATCAGCGATATTGTCTATAAAACATTGAGCAAAACATTAGTAAGGCCAGCTAATTTTAGCCTGCAGTAGCTCACATAGCCTACATGAAAAAGAACTGCAAGGTTACGTCACGTTAGCTTTGCTGCGCATGTTACCAAAACTAGGAAAACGTAGTGCCAATAAGACATTTCAGATCAGGATTCAAAACTGCAATAAGATAACACTTGTGCCGTGTTTACGCCCGGGTCACATCCTACGTCTGTGCAGTGTATCTAGCTCGCAGTTCCCCCCCCCCACACACACACACAGTCAGTGTCTCACTGCTGCAGCGCTGCTTTTACCAGCCTGTTGCTACATGAGTTTTTCTTTGATAATTCACATTAATAAAGTGCTGTGTAGCTGCTCTGATCGGCTAACACAAGCGCCAAGGGGGAAAAGAAAGGCAGACGCAAATGCAAGAAGTGTGGCGGTGATGAGTGAGTAAAAATAAAAACTTACTGTGTTGTGGTCGACGTCCGTCTCTCCCCGCGGGCTGTGGCTGGCGCCTACAGTTCACCGTCTCAATACTGAAATATGTCTCCGGGGTCCCCCTCTCCATATGTGGAGCAAAGCTACAGTGAAGTTTCTAACAGTGAACACCGCGAATCCACCAGGCACAGCGGCGGGGCTCCTCTTCAGCATGGAGCAGCTGCTAGTGTAGCTACAGCTAGCTCCTCTTCCTCCTTACGATGATCACCTCTCTTCCTCGCTGTAATCCGGTTTATACAGGTTGACACGAATGTCCGTTCACTAGAGTAAACATTAAAAATCCCCTTCAGGCGTTACAAATGGAAAATATCCTTCTGCCATGGTCGGAGTTTTTCGGGACTCTGCTTCTTCGCTAAGCGGGGGAGAAACATGGCGGACGCTGTGTTTACATCTCGTCCGTGAGCTCCCGCCTCCCTCATTCCTTATTGGTGGGCATACAAATGTGCGGAAGGGATGGCCTGTAGTTCTTGGCGCTTCTAGGCTGGTGGGCAGCGTGACGCGTTACGCGTCACGCTGCCCACTACCATGTACAATCTGGGGTATGGATTTTCATGAAAGCTGGACCAAGGGAATACTGAGTCAGGACAAACCTCTTTCCTTATATTATAATAGCGATTTTATAATGATAGAACGCCGGTTCTGTATGGGTGAAGTATTCCTTTAAATACACCTTAAATAAGTGATTGTCTAATGGATTTGTCTTGCATTACAGTTTTTGAGATATATATAAATTGGCACAATTCACCCCATCTTATTTTCTCCAAATGCACAAATCACCCCACGTTGTTGCACAACTTAGGCCACTCTCCCCTATTTAATCTTTTTTTTTTTTTTTTTTTTTTTTTATGGACCCGGCCCGGCCCAAAATGCCTGCCGGCCCACCGGGCATTGCCCGGTATGCCCGATGGCCAGTCCAGCCCTGCACACACACACACACACCTGTCTCTAAACCCGTCTTTCCCCCTGTTAGTTCATGCTGCACCATAAGGCTATGATCATCCAGAAGGCCGTGCGTGGCTGGCTCCAGAGGCTGAAGTATAAACGCTGTCGTAACGCGGCGGTGACCATCCAGTGCGCCTGGAGACGAACGCTCGCTCGCCGCAGGTTCAAGACTCTCAAGGTCAGGCTCTGGGTTTATATTGTTTATTTTACATTTGTTTGTGTGTGTGTGTGTGTGTGTGGGGGGGGGGGGTGTATTAGGGGGGGATGTTTGTGTGCCTGTGTGTTTGTGTGCGTGTGTGTGTGTTGTGTGTATGTGTGTGTGTGTGTGTGTGTGTGTGTGTGTGTGTGTGTGTGTGTGTGTGCTTGTGTTTTGAATCCTGATATGAAAATGTCTTTAGGGTTTCCATATTTCACCCACACATGTAGGGGAGAACGGGGTAAGTAGGCACACTTTTTACTCTAGTGAGAATTGCTCATCACCAAAACATCTGTCAATAGCCATTCCTACATTAAATTGAAGCTTAAGGTGTTGGCTAGAAATGTGTGTCTCTCTTTTTTTCCAACTTATTGTAATGAAGAAGTAATTTACCATCAAAGACACTCTGACACATTGTGACAACCAACCCCATCAAGGGGTCGGTTGTCTTACACTATGGGGTTGTTTGTCACAATGTTATCTTAATGGGAAAAATCTTAAAAAGAAGGCAAGGAGGCAGAACCAAATTTGAATGTTTAATTGCATTGTCAAGTTGACAAATAGGCCTACATAACGTTCTGTAGCCTTGGCAGCTGGTCTAGTTTGGGATGCACTGGGTTGTTTTGATTTTGTTGCCCTTTTTTCTTTTGCTTGCTAGCTGCCTTTTCCTGCTCTATTCTTTCCTTCTCTGGGGTGTCAGTGAGGATACAGCTTGACAATTTCTTTCGTTATTGGGTTCCTTTTCTGGCTGCAGCCTTGAGATAACATGTGACAACCAACCCCCCCAAAAATTTGACGACCAACCCCAACTTGAATTTCTTGCTAGCATCAAGGCCAACAACCATCTGACAACTAATTAGCTTGCTAACCACAATCTAAACTATAGTTTACCCTTCACACTTTCTGAGGGTAACAAGTGTTTTGTTATAAACCCATTGTGTAAAAGCCTAGAAGAAAAATACTGAGAAGTAAAATATTTTGAATTTGACATGAAAAACACAAAACATCCTCTCACCTGAAATGCAGCAGTCTAACTCCAAGGAAGTCTGTGTATGTGACCTCTGATCCCAATTCTGGACCTTTTTTATATCAACATTTCAGAGCTAGCGCGCTCTGGTGGCGAGATATAACGAATGTGACATCCAACCCATGTGACAAATTACCCCGTTCTCCCCTACTTTATTTTTCTACAATTTTGTTATAGTGTGTGTGTGTGTGTGTGTGTGTGTGGGTGTGTGTTTATGTGTGTTTATATGCGTTAGTGTGTGTGTGTGTGTGTGGGTGTGTGTGTGTGTGTGTGTGTGTGTGTGTGTGTGTGTGTGTGTTTGTGTGTATGTGCTTATGTGCTTTGTATATTGGTAAGTTATTTGTATGTGAAACTAAACCAAACCAAACCAAACCGAACTGAACTCAGGTGGAGGCGAAGTCTGCTCAGCACCTGAAGAACCTGAACAGTGGAATGGAGAACAAGATCGTTCAGCTGCAGAGGAAGATGGACGACCAGGTAGGAAGAGTTTGATACTGTATTTGAAAAAAAAAAAAAAAAATTAAATGATTTTTGTAAATTTATTTTAGGTAGGAAGAGTTATTTAAATATCATTTCACTATTTAGGAACAGTTATTTTATTAATATGTACATGGATTGTAGTGCTATGTGTTTCCTTATGTATATATATATTTAAAGCTTTTGGGGCCTTGAAAAAGTTGAACTTGAAACTTGAAAGTGCTTGAATATTGACTGAATAAACACTCAGACTTGGAGGTTATGAAACTAGTATGTACTCGTTTACAGAGCCTAGGCTGTGTATTAACACTGTTTACAGAGCCTGGGCTGTGTATTAACCCTGTTTACAGAGTCTAGGCTGTGTATTAACCCTGTCTTTACAGAGCCTAGGCTGTGTATTAACCTGTTTACAGAGCCTGGGCTGTGTATTAACCCTGTTTACAGAGCCTAGGCTGTGTATTAACCCTGTTTTTAACCCTTCCAGTCTAAGGAATACCGTAACCAGAATGAGCAGCTGCTGGGGGTGAACACTAGTCTGGGAACGGAGGTCATGAAGCTACAGAAACAACTGGAGAAGGTCTGTCTGTCTGTCTGTCTGTCTGTTTCTGTCTGTCTGTCTGTCTGTCTGTCTGTCTGTCTGTCTGTCTGTCTGTCTGTCTGTCTGTCTGTCTGTCTGTCTGTCTGTCTGTCTGTCTGTCTGTCTGTCTGTCTCTCTGTCTGTCTGTCTGTGTGTCTGTCTGTCTGTCTGTCTGTCTGTCTGTCTGTCTGTCTGTCTGTCTGTCTCTCTGTCTGTCTGTCTGTGTGTCTGTCTGTCTGTCTGTCTGTCTGTCTGTCTGTCTGTCTGTCTGTCTGTCTGTCTGTCTGTCTGTCTCTCTGTCTGTCTGTCTGTGTGTCTGTCTCTCTCTCTCTCTCTCTCTCTTCTCTCTCTCTCTCTCTCTCTCTCTCTCTCTCTCTCTCTCTCTCCTCTCTCTCTCTCTCTGTCTGTCTGTCTGTCTGTCCTTCCGTCTTATTCTCTGTTTTTTTCTCGTCAGCCAGCTAGTGTCTGTCTGTCGGTCCTGCAGCTAGCATGCTAACCTGTGTGTGTGTGTGTGTGTGTGTGTGTGTGTGTGTGTGTGTGTGTGTCCCAGGTTCAAACGGGCGACGACATCCAGCTAGCGTCGCTACAGGACGAGCTAACGCGACTGAAGCTGGAGCTAAAGATGGCTAACGCTAACGCAACGATAATGGAAGAGACGCACAACACGGAGAAGAAAAGCCTCCAACAGGTCAGACATTCTTATTTATTTATTTATTTATTTTAATTTAAAGGTGCAGTGTGTAATATGACATCATCAAGAAAGTTCTACAAAGTTCTAGAATGCAACGCTCCCTGGGTAACCCCACCCCTTTAGAATAATAACAGAAGCTACAGTGGCCTTCAAGGACAAGAACAATTCTAAATTTTAAACAATGCACCTGATGACATTCCAACTATGACACTTTCAAGATGGCGGCACTAGGCCTTGGTCCAAAATATGCAGAAATATGGACATATATGAGACCCTTTCTAAGGGAGAAAAATATCATTCTAAAACATATGTTCAGCTATTATACACTAAATTAAACGTACTTATGGACATTATAATTTATTTCTACCAAGTCTGCTATGAAAAAAATCCTAAATTCTACACACTGCAGGTTTAAAGAGCACTTAATATGCTTTTTGGTCTTTTCTGACCTACACATGTTGTTATAATGATTTATAGTCATGTTAAACAATACTAAAGTGTCAGATAATGACTTGCATGCATTTAGACGTATTCCCTGCTGACTGTCTGGGGTGGCTGTGCAGAGCGTCAACACTAGGGACGTCGGTCGCCATTCATTTGTTCAAATTTCCTGAATCGTGTGTGTGTGTGTGTGTGTGTGTGTGTGTGTGTGTGTGTGTGTGTGTGTGTGTGTGTGTGTGTGTGTGTGTGTGTGTGTGTGTGTGTGTGTGTGTGTGTGTGTGTGTCAGAGGGTGGAGGAGTTGGAGAAAGAAAACTCTTTGTTAAAGAGCGAGAAGGAAGAAATGAACCAGAGAATCCTGCAGCAATCCAAGAGTATGGAAGGTGAGAACACACACACACACACACACACACGCACACGCACGCACACACACACACACACACACGCACGCACACACACACACACATTCCCTTCTCTGACCCATTTCAACTCTGTCTCTCCACACTGTCTAATAAAAATGAAAACACCTAAAAATATCTGAAAAAACGGGGAGATTGTATTAATGTATGTGTCTCTCTCTGCCTGTCTCTCTCTCTGTCTCTCTCTCTCTCTGTCTCTCTCTCTCTCCCTCTCTCCCTCCCTCCCTCCCTCCCTCCCATCCCCCCCCCTCTCCTCTCCTCTCCCTCCCCTCTCTCTCTCTGTCTCTCTCTCTCTCCCTCTCTCCCTCCCTCCCTCCCTC